>VYZS01112205.1:0-11853 GCA_013400695.1 Neodrepanis coruscans | reverse complement strand
AAAAAAAAAAAAAAAGAATTCCTTCAAGGAGTCACAGCAATGGTGAGACCGGACTTTGGTCCTGCTGTACTGGCACAGCACATTCAGACAGTAAGTGACAGTCTTCCCATAAAGGCCCTGGGCACTTTTATTTGGGAGTCAGGCAAAATCTGGCATCCTGGTAGTAATGGTCAGTCATTAGTCAGCTGTTCTGCTTTAAAAGCTGAAGTGTGACAGCTAAACCCAACTGCAGAGTGTTTTGATGTTCAAGCCACTTGCAGTCAGGTAACTATGGGCTAAAATGCCCAACTTGAGGCAACTGCACAGGAAAATTTAAGCCATTTCCCACTCCAGAAGTCAGATGGTAGTTTCTATAGGACAGAGCCTGGGAGACAGACCCTGAAGTCCTCTCCTAGCTTTCAGTCAGGGAAAAAAAGGCCCTTTAATTTACTCTCTTTACACAGAGACTCACAGGGAGACCAAGCCAACATCATCAAATGATTGTACCGGAATCATGTTTTATTTCCCAACATCTGACGGGAAGAAGTGCATCAAACCACATGTCATCTGCTGCCATGGGCTCATTCCTGAACGAGCGCCTGCCGAATTCACAGCGGATACAGGGACCACTCCCTGCTTAGACACTGCTTTTACTCAGCAGATAGTTTAAGTGCCCCTGATGAATAGAGACTTTCCTGGATCGAAAGCAATAGGAAGAAAAACCCAAGTCTACACATAAATTAAACGCAAGTAATATCTCGACCAAATCAGTTCCCAGTATTGGAAGGATCGCAGGAGATAAAGATGAAAAACCCTTTTTAAGCTGGAGAACTCATCATTAATACAGGATGGGTGAGTTTCTGGCTAACAGGACTCTGTTCCTGCCTTACATAAACAAGGGAGCAAAAGTGCTCCCAAGGATTATCATTTACACACAGATGACTTCAAGTCTTCTTGCTTGCTGAGCCCAGGCTGCGATAAGACATCCAGGTTTCTCCCACAAATGTCTTCTGTTGCTCAGGCATCTGTTTTGCAGTTGCTCCAGCAGTTTTATTAAATCTATTATCTGGGCACTGACATGATAAAATACTAAAACTCTCAGTCCTAGACACAGGTTGTGTCCTGTCCTGGGTACCTGCCAGCCTATGGCCAAAGTCAAGAGGCTCATCCTCACAACCTGCCTTGGGAGAGCTGCTGCTTCACTCACAAAGAGCCCTGTTCAGAGAGAAAGGTGCCACATCCACCCTAATCACAGGTCTGCCCCACAGCTCTACCACCAGCTCCATTAGCACTGGCTGAAACTGCCCCAAACCAGCACCAAATCCCTGCAGCTGCCCGGGGGGCTCTGAGGTATCCTCTTCCACCTGGCAGGCCCTGGTACCTGAGCATAAAGCCTTTCCAGCTTTCACCTACAGCCTGTGTCCAAAACTCCCCTTGCTTCCAGTCTTCACATAGAAAGGGCTTTGACTTCTCTCAAATCATTAGACAAGATAACCCTGGGAAATGTCAAGGCTTGAAACCTAAACACTTAAAAAAATTACTACCGATAGTAACCAAAGGGTTACAGGAGGGGTAACACCTCCTGTGGTTTGCCAGAGCAGAGAGTACAGATACTGCTCCCAACCCATCATGCCTCCTGCTGAGGTTTTACCTTTAAACTGTAAAATAAAAAAAGTTGGAAGGGTTGCTGGAAAACCCCATCAAAGATCTTTCCCCCTCTCCCAGTTTTGACTCCTCCTTGCCACATTGGAGCAAAGCAAGTTGAAGACGGGACTCGGCCCTTTGAAGCAGCCACAACAGAGAGGACATGCTCTCCTCAGGGATGTGCCACACAGGCATGACCCAGCCATGAGGAGAGCCAAGCCAAGATGGAATGTGTGGCAGAAGAGAGGCAGCGATGGAGAACTCATAGGACAAAGCTCACACCAGCCTTCAGCAGGAGCTGGGCATCCAGAGAGGAGACTGTGTCCTCAAATGGGCTGCTCTGGGCACCAAATCCTTTGCAGGTGCCTTCCAGAAGGGCAGCCCAGCTTTCCCAGCTGGTTTCAACCGGCTTTCCAGAGAAAATGCAACACGCTCTTTTCCTCTGCCCTCTTGGTAGTTTTTGAGTGGTTGGCCGATTTCAATCACATTTTGACAATTTGGACAGGAACTGTGACGATTACAATTTTCTTGAAACCTGGTGGCTCAGTAAAAGGAACGAGGATTATTAATGCCAGCAGCAAAAGACCGAGCAGCTGGATGAGACCAAGTTTTTATGGGACACCCAAGATACCAGAGCAGCACATTGCTGGAAGGAAAATCCCAGCAGAGCTCATTCCAGAGGGCTCCACAGACACTCCGGGAGGTGCAGAGCAGCAGGAGCATCATCGCCAACACCTGCCACCTTCACACCACACCCCCTCACCTTCCCTAAGGCTCTGACTGAGCAGACTAAGCCCCAGATGTTGGTCATTTTAACTCTTAAGCCTAGAGAAATCAGTGATGGAGACGACAGGGAGCGCAGCACCAACCGCATCTGTGTCCTGAGTGTGGAGGGCACACAGCCCAGGCTCCTGCGGGACCCTGGCTTCGCTCCTGTTCCCTGCTGCCACAGACCTTCCTGTGGGCTCGGACCAGTAGATGGCACCAGAATAACAGAAAAGCCCCTCTGTACCTCCCCAGATCTCCCCGCGGCATCACTCCCGAACACAACTGGCAGCGGACTGATGACTTTCGTCTCTCTGCTTTAAAAGCCTGTTTGGAACTGACCTCTATCAGGACTTTCAGAAGTCTTACCAAACAAATTCAGCAGAGAAAAGAAGAAAAATTAAATTAAGTGATTCTTTTCCTTTTTGAGGCTTATAAAACCACTTCCCCCCCCCAACAGAGCTGCTGCTTTTAAATTAAAAACAGAATCAAAGTATTTACCTAAAGCATCTGCTTTCCCCATAATTACTTTAATTTGAAGGAGGTTTCCCTTGTCCAGCTGGAACTGACAGAAGTTTCCTGCCTGCTGCATTTGAAAAGAATCTGCATTTCTTGATGTAGAAGCAGTTCACTTGAGAAGTGCCTGGCTATATTTTTAGGTAGGAAGGTTCCCTTGTGTTTGGCTGCTGTGACTGGCAACACTGCTGAAGGGAAGACCAGTGCTTCTTCCCCAGCAGCTTCTGCTGTGAGCTAAGGACGACTACATCTGTGACCCCAGCAGAATGAGCATCGTCTCAACTCTCAAAACAAACAACAGGGGCAGCTCAAGTCAGGGTGGGCATTTCCCCCAGGAGGTACCTGCCTCTCTCTTGCACACCAGGTATGTGCAAGAATCTTTCTCTTCACCGAAAAGCTGCCCTAAACTAGGATTAACTGCCTGCAGCAAAATCCAGCCATGTCATGGCCAGTTTAGGATGATCCCATTCCCATCCATGCCGTGTGATATGTTCTCATCAGAAGAGTGGATAGTCATGTTTTCAGAAGGAACTGGGCAAAGATAATGGTGGCCTCCAGTGATGTTCTCTGCAGCACAGACAGGACTCCCCCAGACTCATCTCAGCTGTGAAGCACAACAAGATGCACCTGAGCAGTGCCCAAGGATGACAAACACCCCAGAGCCTCGGCTCTGCCTGAGAGAAGTTTAACATCCTCATGGAGGCACCAGGATTTTTTCAGAAGCTTGAATCCTGCCTGGAGTCAATCTGGGACAAATTCAGAAACATTTTGACTTTTCACACCTGGACTGAGTTTTGAACGTGGCTCAGCCCAGCAAAGTTTTAGGAGTTTGATTATTTTGATCTTTTCCTTACCTCCCTATTATTAATCATTCTGAAGGAAAGCCTAATTCCTCCAAACCAAACTGTCTGCCAAACCATTTCTCAGCACACTTTTTACTAAATGTCCCTTCTAGGAATGAAGCACATTTGGTAGCCTACACAACCCCATACTCCTTAGCCAATATCCACGATCACACGTCCACAAACACTGAGCATCGGTGCTCGAAAATGACTGCACTGGTGAGATGGAGGAAGGCTCCCATCCCCATGGTCTCAGTGGTGGAGCAGAGGATCAACCATGGGGGTGTCATGCTATCAACCTTCCCAAGGGAGCTGCCCTTCTCCAGCTCTTTGGAAGTTCCTGGCTTAGCAGGCTCTTCCCTGGCTGACAACAACTTAGGGTGCAGTGGAGTGTGGATGCAGGCAATGAATGATGGCTCTGATCATCCTAACCCTGCAAACCCTTTGGCTCCCTTCCCTTGGTGCCAGCCCTGCACAGCCACCTCTGACCTCCCCAGGGAGTTTACCCTACCAATTCAGAGAGGCTCTGTCCCACGAGTATGCTGAGCATGTTTATCCCCCTCCCCAGCACTGATTAGATTTGCAGCTCTCCCTGTTTTCCTCATTTTACTCAAAGCTGACAGGGCTGCAACTGGGGCAACTGACAGGGCTCAACCTGGCCAGAAATATCAAAAATCACATACGACAGCCTGATGTCTTCAGAGCCTCAGCAAACACAGAAGAGGTCCTGAAATGTAAGAGAAGGTTGGGCTATTTCCACATCTGATGTTTGCCCTTCACAGCTCTGCAGAGGCTTTCCTATCGCTGCTATTCCTAACAGTGAGATTTTGAAGAGGGGATTGTCCTAGAAACGTGTGGCAGCTGGCTCACGTAAGAACCTGACTTACAATCAGAGATGAGGACATTGTTTTCCTTTTGTGTTTCTCACTATGTTTTGGTTCAAACCAGTAAACAGACTCACACCAAGTGGATTTGTGTTCTCCATCTGGTCCTGTGATCCAGCTTCCTGGAAGGAATATCCCTGACACTGAACTGTGCAGGAGCCGAGCCTTTCAGTTTGCCGGTTTCTGTGCAAGACCCAGCCACAGCATTTCACCCAGTTACCGTGCTAGCGAGGCCAGTAATTCAGTTTAATTCTGACAAAAGCAGCTCTTCCAAAAGGGCTTCCAGACATTCATGGATGAGGAAGCCAACGCTCTCCTTCAGGATTATTCCTAGCGATTACACAGCATCTCACAGTTAAAAAATGCATGTTTTCATTGAATGCGTGTCTGGCATTTGCTCCAAGCCACTGGCTCTTGTTCTACCTTTCTTTGATGGATTAAAAGTGGGGGGGAAAAAGCCTTTTCTGTCATGGAAACAGAGATTCAAATACATAATCACAAATACCTGTAACAACTCTTGCCATTGTGCGGCCTGAGAGGGACAGTGATACCTCGTACAATCAAAAAGTGCTCCCACTTGGAATGGAGACCAAGGAAACACAGCAGACAGCAAAGTCCTTCTGAGGATTCCTGGAGAACAGCGCTGTGGGTGTAGCAAGAGCAGCTGAGGAAATGGGGAGCCTTAGCACCACTGCCAGCAAGAAAACAGGGATCAGCATCCAGCCCTGCACAGAGTGCTCTGACCCTCTGAGAACAAGGCATCCCCTTCACATGCTGTAACCTCCTCCAGACACAGACTGTCCCTGGCCAGGGAAGCACAAAGCACGTGGAAAGGCAAATATGAACCTGCCCCCACTGACGAAGGGCAGCTTTCCAGGGTGCTTTTCCTGCTGATCACACACTAGTTTGTCCTTTCCATCATTTCAGTGATGGACACAGTCAGTGACTGTGTCCCTTCCCTATTCACACACTTTCCCTCAGCTGGACAGGTCCCTCTTGCCCCACAAGCACCCAAGTTGAACACAGCACAGCAATTTGCTTGGAAAGCGAGGGAAAATTTGAGGCAGCACCATTGTGCTGGTCAGGACAGATGAAATGCAGAGTTAAACACACAGGCACATTCCCACTAAGATCATGCCTTCACTGAAACTTGGGGGAAGAACTCCCTTCCCAAGTCAGGATGAGCTCTACAACTGTTTATTCCTTCACATGGTTGTCTCCACCAGGTCTGTGCTTGGGGTTACAAAAAATGCTCACACCACCTCTTCCAAGGTTTCCCTATCCTTTGTAGACCTGGGATGATTTCCCTACTGCCTCACTCACATCTCCTTTACTGCAACAGCAGTAGGTGGGCTTGGAGATCAGTTTAAACTCGAGCCTGAGCACCTATTAGCACCTCTTCTTTCCTGCTGAACAGGATGCTGGAGCTCTCCTTACTGGTTTTCTTCTCTGGACATTTTTTGACTCAATCTTCATCTTGCTTGACACACGGCTTGCCCAGATGGAGCCCACCTGGAGCCTCCTCTACTTCTGAGCATAATGAGAGAACGACCCACAAACAAGGCAAAACTACAGGAGATGCTGGGGGTGAAAAACATCTGCCTCTCCTCATAAAGATGCGGTGTTTTGCATTGAGCAGGAGACTTGGTCCCAGGCCAGAGAAGCAGATTTGTAAAAGGCATGGAGCCACGGCACTCCAACATAGGCTCCTTACTCCAAATTCATCCCCCTTGGCACTTGGCATCAGCAGAACCCATGCTGCCCTCCTTTACAGGGCACCATGCAGAAACACAATGCACTCTGACATGGAAGAAAGAGCAGCCCCTTCCCCCAGTGAGCCAAATTATCTCCACCAGTGACTCCCGGTGGGGAGAGACAGATCCATTCCATCAGGGCCCCGTGATCCTCACAGAGCGTGTCCTGTGAGGAACCAGCTCTCCCACAGCTGGAGGGCTTGGCCGGTGGCAGGGCATTGAGTAGAAGGGTTAGTACCAAAATAGGTCATTAGCAAGCGACGTGGGGTTCTTCATTCTTCTCTGGGCCCTGCATTTTCCTAACAGGAATGCCTCAGAAAACCCAGTGGGGGGGAAGAGGAATTTACAGTTCCCTTCCAAAAACCAGTCTTTGTTTGTTTGATCATTTTTTTAAATGATCGAGTAACTTGTGAATGCATTTTCTGATGATTCCCACATCCTCCCAGCTGGAGAATGGTTCATGAACAGACTCCAAACTCTGTAAATGAGCTTGTTAGTCATAAGTCTTCAAACAGGCTTGATAAACAACTTTCAGCCTGCAGGATATTCATCAACCATTCTGTCTGCCTGGTCTCCTGACATTAATTTATTATTTACAATGAGAGATCCCTCTCCTAAATCACAGGTGATTGTTTCTTTTTACTGATTAGCTGATTTTTAAAATTTTTTTTTTTAAGGAGAAACAATGAAAAACAAATCCCAAACAAGCAGTGTGCCTCAAGCACTTTTTCCTGTGCAGTTCTCCGAGTTTCCATGACACGTATCACAAGTTTTCCAAATGAAACAAACTGTAAGTAACGATCTTTTTGGGCAAACCTTCAAGACCAGGCTATAGCCAAGAAAAGAGTGTGACTGTCCCAAAGAGCTATTGGGAATTTCACTGCCTGCTGCCAAATGCTCCAGGGACCTTCCAGCTGACCGGCACGTGCTGCTCTTTGCATCTTTTGGGTTTGTGGAGAGCCCAGGCATCTCAAGATGTTAATGAGATTCAAGTTCAAATGCAAAAATCTGTCACTGGAAACTGTTTCACCTGACAGATGAGTTCACACAGCAAACACAACTCACCCCAAGGGATGCACTCAGGTGCATACAAATATAAGGCGAGTTCCCTACAGGAACAAACCTGCTGGAAGTTACTCCAGTTCATGGAAGGGCTTCTCTTTGATGCTCATCTGTTAATTAACATGGAAAGTGGTCAATTCTGGAGACAGAAGCAGATAAAACCACAATTTGTTGGGGACCAGGCAGAGGGAGGACAATCTTCCCAGACCACTGCTTAAGACAAGCTCTTATGTAACACATATACCCAGAAAATTCCAAAGCTCCTAATTAGAAGCCAAGATTGTATCCAATTACACAGGTAGGAAACCTGAGGCACGGTGAGGTGAACTTGGTCGAGTCATGGCAGCAAGTATACAGAAAAAGAGACTTCAAGACACTGCAGCCAAGGCACAAAGGCATTTGGGAGCAATAAAAGACAGGGTGGGTCATCCTACTGGGCCATCTTGACCAAAGCCCGGAGGAAAAAGAGCTCTACTATCTCACCTCAGATTATGGGCACCTCTTCTGGGCACGGTTCTCCCAGCACCAGCACATGCTGTACTCTCCAAACCCTGCCCTGCAGTTCCTCCTGTTCCTCACTGCCTGGGCAACACACAGAGCAAACACCCTCCTCAGTAGCCTGCCTTGTGCATGTGTGTAACATCCAGACCTGTGTTTCCTCCGCCACCTCAGCTCCCCATCCCTGATCCTTGGAGAGCTACAGACAGACTCCTGTCAGCATTCAAAGTAAAGGCAGTAGGATGCAGAGCTTGGCTCTCGATTGGTCTGGAAGCTTTTTTCTCTTCCTCACTGCGAAATCACCAATACATTTGCACCGACAACCTCAAGCATGGAAGAACAGGCACGCAGCACTACCAGCTTGTGCCTAGAGACAGGCTTCCCAGTGCCTAATGGGAGCAAACACACTCAGGAAAGAGACACAGACTGGTTACCAGCTTTCTCGAGCACTGTCAGCATGGGAGTCATCTCATTCAAGCAGGAACTCTGTGCTGGATTCCCAAACCTCTGCTCTGTACTTTCCATTCAGGGGTAAATATGGTGCTGCACAGGATGAGGAAGGGTAAGTGCTACTGAGGCAGGGAGAGCACTGTAAAGCTTTATGGGAAACCAGCCCAGACTTCATGGGTACATGAGCTACCTGCAGAGTTACCAGCAAGGGCAGCCCTTTGCAGCACCAGGCCAGAGCATTAACACTCTGTTTTCACTGTTACGGCTCAGGCGCTTTTCCCTTTTCAAGTCCAATTCATCCCACAGAGCCCCAACTCTGCTGAGCTGACGTGAAGAAGTGACGGCTCTTTGAAAGCTTCAAGCGTTTTCGTTTCAGGTTTGTGTTTCTTTTTCCCCCAAAAATGTGGGTGTATTTAGTGACACTTACAGAAATGAGGATGATTTCCTGAAGCAGTGAGGAGGTTTTCACAACCTCACTGGCACAACAGCTGAATCTCAGCCCAGCTCACTCACCACTCATTCAGCCGCCACAAAGAATAAAACTGAGAGCAAACTAAACTTTAGACTACTAAAGATCCCCATGGGTTCGAAACCTACCCAACCTTGATGGGTCCCCCACCTACACTGGCCACAACACAGGGCTGAAAGCTCCTTGGATGCTGCCTTTTGCAGCCATCCACCCTACTCTGTCACCACCAGACTCCCTGCTTTGACCCCAGTGCCCTGTGTCTGCTGACAATTTCGTCTTGCCCCAGTCACAAAGGACCATGGATAACTTTGATTTAACTTTGGTCAAGGTGGCCACAGGAGAAGTTCATCCACTGGTGGCCTCAGAACGGAAAGCAACGTCCCCAGGCTCCTGATGCGTTTCAGTTCTCCATGCAAAAGCAGTTTTGCTGCCTGAGCAGCTCTTCAGGAGGTGGAGAGGGTCCCAGCCAGATCCTGAGTGTCTCTTTGGACGTTTGCCCTGCCCAGCGGTCTCACTGACTGGCTGGAGTTTCTCCTGTAGGAAAATTTCTCTAGCCAGAAGGGGGAAAAATTTGGGTGGAATATGAACTGGATGCTGCAATAGGATGTACTGAGTTGCTGAGAGTACAGCTGGCTCCCTTTACCTCTCTTCTGACCTTCCCTTCCAGGAACACAAGGCACCAGCATGTCCTGGGCTGCCACCCCAAGGCAAATGTTCACTTCATATGGGCACGTATGAAATCCAGACTGTCTGGGATGGTGCTTTAAACACTGGTGTAACCTTTCCTCGGCCTCTGGAAGTGAGAGAGGAGCCCAGAAAGCCATGCAAGCTGAAATAGATGCTCCCTGGCTTGCTCATCAGGCCTCTCTTCCCTCTTGGCCTTCACAGATTCATCCTTGCAGTTGCCAGGCTTTCCACAGCAGGAGGTGGCCCCTCAGCTTCGGCACCACTGCTCCCTTCCCCTCCCAACCAGCAGCTTCCAGACATTCTCATTTGAAAGAAACTTCTCTTTAAATGAAATGATGCCTCCTTAGTCCCAACAGACACACAGTGCATCTCTGCTGAGCTCCCATCCCCACCTCACAGCATCTTCCAGGTCTACACAGTAGAGATCAGCCGGGTCCAGCAGAAAGAGTGCAGGAAAGGAACAGGTTAGGTCCATACCACATAGGTCAATGCAGGAATGACAAATGTGAGCAGGGCCAGCAGTGTAAGAGCAAGATCTGCAGGACTCCCCTGAGGGACCGCTGGACCTCTGGCTGTAGGAGTGCAGTCACAACACAGGGTGACAACGGACAAATCCCTACGTGCCTGAGCCATAGGGCTTGTGGCATCTGTGTCTGCTCATGTCTGAGCTTCCACTGACAGAGTCTACAACACAGCGTCTCTGTGGAGACCCTCCAGTGGCCAGTAAGAGGTTGAATTTATGCTGCACCACCTCTTCAGGAGGAGGCACTGCTACCACCCTTCTCCCCACCCCACCAGGCTGCCATAAAACCAACTGAGACTTCACCTCCACTTCAAGCTGTCTGCTCTTCCACCAGAGCAACCAATGGGTTCTGAAGATATTTTCCATGTGTGGTGACCATACAACAGGTTTTTCTTGGGGGAACCAGACTAAAAACCTGCTCCACCACTCAAGCACAAGATGAAACCTTTCTGTGCCCCATACATGAAGGTGCAAGGACAGTTCAAACAAAAAACAACATCAGAGCCTTGGACAACAGCTCCTCCAGCCAGAATGTGATGATTCTCACTTCAAATCCTCACAATCTACCCCAAAATCCAAGCTTACTTTAGTAAAGGCGAGTAGGGTGGGGAACCAGCAGTGCAGTGATTCATCCTCCCCAGAAACAGAGGACCAAAACTGGAATACTGTGACACTTGGTAAATATCCATGATGTACTTCATCATGCAGAGGCCCAGCAGGAACACAGCTCCCTCAGGGCTACTTAATATGGGTTTCAAAAACAATTAAATATGTCATAAACAACTTGCAACCAGGAATAAACACCTATAATCCCATCAAGTAATTCTGGTGATGTCAAAAACCATGGGAGTGAACCCAGTTACCAGCGGGGGGAAAAAAAGAAAAATATATCTTTGAAGGAATTATGATCCTGTAATTCTGTGTCTGCCTTGTCAAACACTCAAATCTCCCAGCCCCTCCTGCTTAGACTGTCTGTGCTCTTGCTCTTTCCTTCCAGGCTTGCTCACATCACATATTTTGGTGCATATGTTGCACCTCTGCTGAGAGGCAAAAGGATCGTGCCCTCAACTGCCGACAGCAAAACCGTTTCATGCCCGTGCTGAAATATTCCAGCGTCCCAAAAGAAGTTTTTTGCGTGACTCAAGGCTGCTGGTCAAGTCTTTAAAAACTAATACTCATCAATTGGCACACGCATAAACGGCCCATTGAACCGCACGCAATGACTCGTGTGAGTAAGACCTGCACAAATTAACCCTGAGATAATATTTTCCCATGCAATCACTGCTTTATACATCATCAAAAAGATGGAAAATAGACCGGCTAGCAGTGGAAACTCGGTGCAGATGACAGAAAGCTGATGTTCATTAAAAGTGTTCTAGCAGTTTAGACCAAACCTTTAAGTTTTATGAGAGATTTCAAAATCTAATTTTCATGGAAATGTTTTCATTACATTAAGGGGGGAAAGAGGGAAAGTAAAAACCTTCAGCAGAATCTTTTTCAAATTAAAGAGTTGGAAGCTCTGTGTGGATGGATTGAAAACACAAATACCATCAGCAAATTATGAGACCATGAGAACCAGGAAGCAAAACTGATTATGATCAAAAAAAAGTGAAATTCACAAACAAATAAAAGTCTCTTTTCACCCGTCAAGGGAAGGCAGCATGGCCAGCACTCACAAACTGAGTCAGCTCCCTCCTCCAAATTCACATGACTCTTTTTTCTTTGTTAATAACAGTATGTTGACCATTTTTATTTGCTTTTTGGTGCTTTTTTTTTTTTT
>VYZS01112195.1:0-14429 GCA_013400695.1 Neodrepanis coruscans | reverse complement strand
AAACCATTCCACGATTCTATGATTAGAGGGTGCTGTGGGCAGGGCAATATCCTATAAATTGTCTCCTTCTCCCTGCTCTGGGTGCCACCCATGGTGTGAAAGGGATGCTTGGCTCCACTCTGGGGGTGTTGCAGAACTGGAGGGTGTGTTAAAGATGAGATATTCCTGCCTTTCCCCGTTTTCCTGGGTGCTGTTTACATGGCAGAGGTCCGGGTGATCCTGCCGTGGGTGCAGGGTGGGATTTAGGCATTGAGCCAGAGGTGGGATTGAGCATGGAATGATGGAGTGATGGAAACAGATGGATTGTCCTTGGAAACAGTCCTGGGACTGAACATCCCCTCCTCATCCCAGCTGGGTATCTCTTGTCCAGCAGTGGGGGGTGTTCAGCTTCATTTTCGGGGGTGGTTTCTGGAAATCAGACTGGAATGAGGAGGGAGGTCCAGGGTGTCCCATGGACAGGACACATTCTCTGCAGAGCAGCCTCAGCCCCTCCTGGCTCTTGCTCCAGCCAAAGCTCCCCCAGATCCTCTTTTGGTTGAGCCTGGGATACAATGGAGACCTTCTGCTCCTGCACTTGGCTTCCAAAGAGGAAAATGAGTAATGATGTCTCTGTCAGCATGATATTTATCCCCCCTGACAGACGTGTGTTGGCTGCTCTGCCTGTGAAGCCATCGGGGCTCCTGCTCTTTGTCACTCAGCAAATCCTAGTTTTTGCTCCCATCCCCTGCGTAGGATGGTTCCCCTGAAGAGGGATTTGTGTGGGATCCCACCCCACACTCACATCTGGAGCCCTTTTACCTCTGTGACTGGCAAAACTCACCCACAAACACAAACTCTGTGAACCCCTCAGTGCTTTTATTCCAGGAATAAGGTGCTGCTTTCTGACACCCACAAATCCCAGGGTCTGTCTGTGTGTCATCCCCGCTCAGAGCCTGAATTTTCCAGCAGGGCAGGGAAACCTTCCCCCACCAACATCCCCGCAGGGCACTGTCACTTCTCTGTTTCTTATGCACCAAGACACTCTCAGATAAATTAAAACACGGCTCCAATCTCCTCCAGCATCTCACTGGAGTCAGGAGGAGCTGAAACATTCCCTGTTCCCCCGCTCCCAGCCCGTCCCCTTCACACTCATCCCGAGCCCCCGGCTCAGCCTGACGGCAGCAGGCGCTGCTGGCTTTCCTTGGGAGTGATTCACTTCCTCAAGACTTGTGATTCCGATGTTTTTCGGAGTGTGTTTAAGCTCTGGCGCGTTTCTTGCTTTGCTGCAGTGATTGCACTTCATTTTTAGCATCTCTCACACGGGCAGGATTTGGATGTGTGGGAAGATGAGCCAGTGGCTGCCTCTGTTTTCCCCAGCAGCAGGAAATCAGTTTTATTTTGATGCTGACCAGCACCAACTGCTTTACTTTCCCTCCTCCCAAAGCACATGGGAAAAGCCTTCATAGTTGTGTCATGGTTTGGTTGGTGGTGGAAGCCTCAAAGTCTCAGCCCAGCAGGGTCTATGTTCACTCTCCTGAGAAGCTAAAAATTGGGATAAACACAGGCTTTTTGAAGTGTTTTTGCCTTTGCAGAGAGGTGAGTTTGCTGTTGGATTTGGTTCAAGGAAGGGCTGCAGGGTGGGGTGGTGGGTGATGCTGTGCCTCTCATGGGGTGGTTAGTCCATGGAAAAGGGTGTCCTTCCAGAGCTGGAGATTGGGAGCACCGCGGTGTTCCCTGCCTGGTTTTGGGCAGGTTGCTCTGTGCCTCAGTTTCCCCATCTGTAAATGACACTGAACAGCCTCAGGGGGTGTTGCAGTGTTTGAAACATAGAGCAAGAAGTAAGGGTTCCTCCAAAGATTTCATGGACTTCAGCTTTCTTGAGGTTAGCAGAGCCTGCAGATCCTCCCTGGTTACCCAATAATCACATTATCTCCCCCCAGGCTGGACAGAAGCTGGAGGTTTCATCCAGCTTTCCAAGGTGCCAGCTCTGCCTTCAGCTCCCTTTCCCAGTACCATCCTCCTCTCCTGTGATTTCTCCACTCTGCATCTTTCCTTTTCCACCATTTCTCCTGAAATCTATGTGAATTTAGAGCTGAGAACCCTCCTGCCTGTTGGTCTCTGCTTGGACCTGCCACTGTGGCTCCATAACAATTCCAACCTCACACTGTTGCAACAGGTCCAAAAATGAGACATCAGTAGTTTGGGTTTGAAAATGAACCTTCCTGCTGGGAATTTGTGTGGGAATTTGAGTGTGCAGGAGGAATGTGGAAGGAGTTTATTGTGAGTTGGGTGTAGTATTGAAGGTTTGAGGGGTTTTCTATCTGTGTGTGCATTGGTGGCACTTAAATATTCTGCACCTCAAATCCCTCTGAATTAAAGGAGGAAATCTTTCTGCAGCATCTGAAACAAGCCTGGGCTGTTATCTCCTGCGTCTGGAAACTTCCAGGGATGTCTCTCCCATCCTGGTTGCAAAATGCTCTGGGAAATGAAGAGAAGCCTGTGTTCAGCTGTGATTCTCACTTGTGAATTCTCCTGGGAATTTGGCTTTATTGCTCTGTTTTCTTAACCAAACTGCCCTGTAATTCCCTCAGCGAAAAGCTTTACACAAGCACCTTTATCAGCCAAGCCTGGAACTCAGCAGAGATCACTTAATATAATCAGTTCTCCCTAACCCTGCGTCGATTGGCATCAATTATCTCTTTAATTCTGTGTTAAGACTCTCAGCCATCCCAGCATATTGTTTGGGATCAGTGACAGATGGCCAGACCCATCAGTTTTGCAGGTCACTGTGTTTATCCCTTAAAAACTAGCCCTAACAGGAGTTATTTTCCAGTCTGGAAGGACTCGGGAGCTGCTCAGTACTTGCACTCTCAGGAGCTGCTTCTCCAGCTCTGAGTGCATACACAGAAGTTATTTGGCTCAGCCCATTTAAAAACATCTAATTTTGGGGGGCTGCTGTTTAATATCCTCTCTTTGTCTTGGAGCAGAGAGGATTTCATCACTCCTCTCTGATGGGAAGACATCTGGATCCCTTCAGGAGCTGGAGCAGTGGTATCTCCTCCAAGCGCCTGACTCCTCACTCCCACTACTGTTCTTACCCAGTTCAGTGAAATAACATCATTGTCAGGCTGAGGATTTAGGATTTCTTTCTACAAGGGCAGGCATACAGCTTGGAAAGGCAGCAGAGTATCCCAAACTGGATTATTTTCCTGGTGGAAGTAAAATAATTTACCACAGTGCTCCAACTCCACCATCCCCTTCCTGGGGGAATCTCCCAGGCTGAAGGTCCTGTTTGGGTTTTATGTGTGTATTTATTTATTGAGTGTGCAACACTACAGTGATGCTTGAGGATCCAGCAGTTTGGCCATTGCTTTACTAAAAAAGCTGCTGGCAGGTGGGAGGGGGTGTAATCCTCCAGCAAGCCCAGTCCAATAAAGCATAAACCCCAGCTGGCTTTAGGTCCATCAGTAGCCCCTCCTGACACTTTGGGATAAGCTGGCTGGTCTGAGACCCTTGCAGGGAGCACTGAGCCCCTCTGGAAGCTCATTTCCCTGAGTGCTGTGCTGCCTTGGAAGGGTATCTTTGGCTCTTGTGGGAATTCTCACCTCTCTCCTTTCTCTGCTGTATTTTAGCTTTCCTGTAGCAGCATCATCCCTGCAACATCATCATCCCTACACATCCCTATTATCCCTGCAGATGCATCCTCATCATCCCTGCAACATCATCGTCATCCCTGTATCCTCACTGTCCCTGGAACTTCATCCTTGTATCCTCATCATCCTCATCATCCCTGCATCCTTATCACATCATCCCTGCACCATCCTCACCCCTGTATCCGCATTGTCCCTGCAACTTCATCCCTCCATCTCCATTGTCCTCATCATCCCTGTAACATCCCCATCCCTGCAGCATCCAAAGCTGGTCTCCCCTTCCTCGGCACACGCTTCCCATCCCACACATCTCCATCCTGCCTCTTCCTTTGGGGAAAATACTTGGGGTTTTAGGGCTGAGCTGGGACCAGGCAGGTCCTACAGCTCCTTCCAGCCCTTCCCTCATCAGTGCCAGGGGATGACCTGATCTGGGGAGCTGGGATGTTCTGACTGCTCCCAAGGCAGGGCACAGATTTTTTTCAGAAAACAAGAGGAATATAAAGACCTGCATGAAATTTGTGGCAATTTCAGTGTCTTCAAGACAGCGCAGAGCATCTCCCTGTATTAAAACAGGAGTCAGGACGAATCCCTTCCTTCTGTTGCGTTACTGCTGCAATTCCAGCCGGGTCCAAGCGCTGCAGAGATTGGGGAATTTTTTTTGGTCTCTTTTCTCTATCAAAAAGGGGATTGGGGATTGAGCAACAACACAATCCAAGCACAGGGAGGGGCTCAGCCCCTGTATTGGATTTACAAGATCAACCAGTTGCTCGGTACCCTGTGAATTACTTGGGGTAGGAACTAACCTCGATTAAGATAAAAATATGATGAGGAAATCCCCATTTGCACTAATTATTCTGGATTTGGAGCTTGCCATTAGTGTGGGATAATAGTTAATAACCAGGATATATTTAATGAATCTTTTTCCTGTCTTTAGCTCACTGTAGGCTGTGTGGCATTTAGTCCATGAAAGGATTTGAATTAGGAAATTTTCACTTTTCCTTCGTGGGAAATGGAGATGTGAATTTGTCAGGGGGGGCCCAAATTGCAACATCTCTTTACCTTGAAAAAAATACAACCTGCTGCTTATTTTCAAAACCATAAAAGTGGTTCTTTGCTCTGCCCCACAGATAACAGAAGAAGTTTCAAAATTAAGACCTTCAGGACTGTGTTGGGAAGTAAAACATCTCCAAGGAAATGGAAAACATCCCAAACATGGTGACCAACACTGCTGTGGATACAAGTGACAGAGGGTCTGTCCTCCCCAGTTAGCACCAGTTCATATTCCATAAATATACGAATAGATATGGAATATTTGCCACATTATCACTGTTTTCTACCAAGTGCTTTATGTAGAAGGGAATTTCTCTCCAGCCAGAGGATCATCTCCAGCTCCTGTGCAATTTCACTGAGCAATGCCAGGGAAAAAGAGGAGGGGAGGTGGGAATTTGGACACTATTTCAGTCTTTTATTATTGTTTTTTTTTAAATTCTCTTGAAAAATTAAGCAACCAGAAAGGAAATGTTAAGCAGAGCTGCTGAAGCTCAGTCGAAGTGTTTTGCTCAGGGTGGGAGGGAGAGAAGGAATCCAGTTGCTCTCAGTGTTCCCTGGTGAAAGCCACGGGATGTTCTCAGCTGTTCCTGGATAATTTCTGTTCCCTTTTTTCACACTTTCCTGTAAATGCCCTTTCTAAGGAGCTCTGTGCTGTACCAAAGGCTGTGATTTCTTTGAAGCCCTTCTTTAAAAAGCAACATCTCTGCTGAACCCAAGGAAAATGGTGTCGAACAGGCAACAAGTTGTGCCCTGCTTTCAGGATAACTCGAAAAATTGAGGAAAAATTGCATTTCCAGGGCTGGAAAAGGTATAAAACCCCAAGTCCTGGCTAATCACGCTCCTCCTTTGTTTCATGAGAGCCTGGGTGTCCTTCTCTGCTCTTCCACAGGGAATTTTCTAATATTTCCTTATTCTTGTTGCTGTTTCATTTCTCATGCTGATGTTTTTTGTGGCAGCTTTAGCGCTGCGGGTTGCCTGTGCTGGGCTGGGAAGCTCTTAATCCTGGGGTTTCTACAACCTCACTGCATTTCCTAGGATTCCATGGATCAATATGATGATGTGGGATAAATGGTCTGCAGAGGGATAAATCATCTGCAAAGGGATAAATCATCTGCAAAGGGATCAATAGCAAACGGATAAATACAAGTGGCAAAGGGGTTGATGGGCTCTCCTGCTTCTTGCTCCCTGCTCTCCCTCTCCAGCCTCATCCCAGCTCCTCACAGACTCTATCTCAGCTTGGAGACTAAAACCTGCCTGGAACAAGCTCAGTCAAAGGAGCAAAGTGATACTTGCAACAGGATTTAAGGGTGAAAATAATGTCGGTGGGACTCAGATGAGCACAGGAACATGTGTGGCTGCAGTGCAAGAATTCCCTGGAAATGGTTTGGGGAATGTTCATTTGGACTGGGCCAAAGTGAGCTGGAGCTTTCTCTAAAGCAGAGGATGCTCAGGGGGAGGTGACAGGAGGCACAATCATTATGGAACAGACCTTGGGTTGTTTTAGGTCCAATTCCAAGGACAATCTTTGAGGTTAATACTTTGAGGTTAATCTTAATACTGGGAAATGATGAGGTTCTTTAAAGGAATGTGTTGACTTTGGTGAGGCCACATTTATTTTGGTTGTTTTTTTAAACACAAGAGATTTCCTGACTTGAATTCCACCTCCTATCATGGCATTGGTGGTGGTGGAGACTTTGTTCTTGGGAGCAGGGATTGGGATCCCAAATCCAGGAATCTCTGGGGCTCTTTGTGGGTGCAGGGTGAGAAGAATGGGCTGAAATGGTGAGAAAAGAGGCAAAAGGTGATAAAAACAGCAGTTTTAGTCAATTTAATCAGTTGGGGAATGAAGAGCAAATATGGATCTGGCCCTCAGTGGGACTTTGCTCCTCTTGCTCTTCTGAGACTGGCATGAACCCTGTGGAGCTGTGGATAAATGAAGAAGAAGGGGCTGGTGCTGCTGGCACTGAACTTTAGGGTGGATTTAGGATCACAAGGTGGTTGGGGAGCAGGAATGCTGGAAGAGCCCATGGAGCAGCTCCCTGAGCCCAGGTAGATGAACTGGGGATGCCAAGGCTGGAGAGGGATGCCGGGAAATCACAGAGGTGAAACAACCCAGGATGTGAAATCAATTCCCTGCAAAAGCTGCCTGCACAAATTAGTGCTAATTAGAGCAGTGGCTCTCATTAACTCCAGTTTGGGCATGAAGGGTGATGGGGAGAGGGGGCTTCTCCACGGAATCCTCCAGCAAACTGCTCTGCTGGCAAACCCCTGTGGATCTGGAGTGATTGGAAGGTGGATTGCAGAGCTTCCCAACACTTCCCAGGGATCCCTTCCCTCTCTCACACAGCCTGTCTCATCCCCAGAACTAAAATTAATTAATCCTCAGACCATAAAAACTGTGAGACATTAAAAGAAAACCCTTAAAAATGACTAGGGAAAGTGCCCAGTGTTTTTGTGGTGAGGGCAGAGCCCATTTCCATCGCTGGGAACCCCAAATAACCACAGTTCTCTCTTCTCTGTTGCCATGGATGAGCTGCTGGCAGCTGGGGGAGATGGAGCTGAGCTTTTTTTGGGGGAACATCTCTCCCCCAAAACCCCTAAGGAGCTGCAAAACATATTTATTTGCAGCCTCCCTAAAGCATGGCGGGTTCATGGCATGTTCTTGACCTGCAAAAAGGAGACTGAACAAAAGCTTCTGCAACCCTGAAATCATGAGAAAATGACGCTCAAACCACTTTTCTATCCCAGTAATAGGTTTGGGCTGCAAACAACCAAAGCCTCCTGAGAAGGGGAGTTTTTCCACAGAGGTAACGGCATATTAACAGTGGGAAAATTGATTTTCTGGAGTGCAACACAGCCCTGGATCTTGAGAAGCCCTGGTCCCAAAGGTGTTATATTTAGTTTCTTTTGGAACATGATCGAGTAGCCCTTAAAATGGGGGATAGAATGTATCAGTACTAAAGTTATTTTTACTTTTTTGAACTTTTTTATGGTGTGTGGGTGTGTGTGGGTGTGTGGGTGTAACATGATTATACCTCATCTGTTTTCAACAGCCACTTGTTAAAAGTGTCTCTGTAATGGCTCAAAAATGCATTTGGAGGGACTCAAGTGGTGGGAAAACCCAGCTCCCTTCACCTGTTAGGGTTGGTGGGTCCCAACCACCCCATGACCGATGACAATCTTGCCAAATTCCAACCTTTTCTCCATGTTGGACATCCCAGTGTTGATGTGTCCTGTTGGGTCCCTTTTGCTTGAGCCAGCTGGTTGTCTGTGTGCTTTTCTCACAAAACTTGGGAGTTCGATGGTCCTTCACTGTCAGTCCAGTGTATTTGATGTGTGTTGCCACCTCTCTGACTCCAGCCTTGTGCATTCCAAAGATACAACCATCGTGGAGGGGAAAATGTCAGTGGGAGCTGAGGGCTGGGTTTGGCGAGGGATGGCAAATTAAAAATGTATCCAGCCGATTGAAAAAAAACCAAAAAAGGGAGCGATTTAATGATGGCTGACATCAAGGGAAGCTCCAAAAAACAGCGGGCTTTGATTCCCGTAATCATCCCAAGGCAGGCAGCTCATCTTTATTCATAGCCCTTCAAATCCCTGCTCCCAGACGCTGCTGGAGCATCCCGGAGCTGCCTTGGACGTGCTCTTTAGACTCTGAACAGCCACATTCTGAGCCCTCCTCCCTTTTCATTTTAGGGTGCAATTAAAGCAGGGAGAGCTCCTGCTGTTGGCTCCATCCTAGTGGAGAGGCAGGAGAAGCCAGTCCCGGGATGGGAGCTGGGGTCACTAGAGCAGCTTGGTTTTAAGTGCCAGGTTTTAGGCTGTTTTAAGGAAGAGGAGAAATTAGAAAGGGAAAGATGCGAAAAAGTGTTTAAAGTCACTAAGAAGGGCTCAGGGGACACAAGGATGGGGATGAGAGGAGGGGCTGGAAGGAGCTGTGGGAGGCAGTGAGGAAAGAACTGAAAGGCTGCTTTTCCTGGCTGGATTTGGGCAGGAAAAGTCAGGATTTGATAAGGTCCTGCCCAGAGAAGCTGTAGCTGCTCCATTCCTGGAATCCCTGGAAGTTTTCAAGGCCAGCCTGGATGGGACTTGGAGCAACCTGGTCTAGCAGGAGGTGTCCCTGCCCATGGAATGAGCTTTAAGGTCCCTTCCAACCCCAACTGGCCTGGGATTCTATTAATCTGTGATTCCATGATTCCTGCTGTCCCATCGCAGCTTCCAGCCTCTTTCCACAGGTGCTGGCAAACCTTCTGCAGGGCTGACATCTCAGAAAACAGCCCTTGAGCACGTTGGAGGCTTCATTCCCACACCCACTTGGGTGTTCCTGTGCCAGGTGTTCAGCTGTTGTTGTTGCTACTGAATCCTTTTAACATCAGGGAATTAGTGAGATGGAGTTTTTCTCTCCTAAAATCTCTGGGAACCAGAGTCTCCCTACCCTCCTGCTTTTCTTTCAGTTGCACAGATTCAGCTGGAAGGCTGATTCATCTCTCAGCCTGAGGTTAAAGTCATGTAGCTGCCCTGGGTGAATTAAATTAATACATTAATTCCAATCTTTTCATCCAGCATGTAAATTATGTTCATTTTTGCCCATTTTTCTTGCTTTCTCCAAGCTGTTGCCATCAGGTTTTAAAGGGAATGGCCTGAGATCCCTCTGACACTGCCTGGTGTTGTCCATAACACCTTAGCTCTGTGATGCAAAGCCAGGCACTGATTCTGGTTTTAAACCCATCATTCCTATTCCAGGGGATGATTTCAAAGCAGGACAATTTACCTGGCAAAACCCAAGTCATTGACAGGGCTGGAATTGTGAGTCAAGTGGTATTAAGGGGAAATTTAGTCAGGAAGTGTCTGAAACAGTAACATGTTAATGCAAAAGAAGGGTTTGCTGCCACGTCCCTTGTGCTGCCCTTGGTGTGTGGGAACCAGGCTTAGTTTTCCAAATTGCTTAGGTTTTGCAGGAAAATCCCCCTTTCTGCTGGAGGTCTGGTGTTCCTATGGTGAATTTAGCATTTTCCAAGGAGAACAGACTCTTAATTCATCACCTGAGACCCCAAAACTTGGCAATAGGGGGATGTGGAATCAACCTCCAGGAGCAGCTTGAATTTCTTAATTCCTCATCCTTTACTATGCAACTTATTTTCAGGGAATCTTTCTGGGATGGAGATGGCTGGATATAATTTTCACTTTGCTTTCCCTCCTTCACATATGCAGCTGGATAATGCTGAAGTGTTCCCATGACTGTCTCAACTGGGACATACACTGGATGTATTCACAGGGAAAAACTGGGAAATCCAGTGTATGGGAATGAAAAACCCTTCTCTAAATCCTGACTTAATCTGGTGCCACAGGAATGGTGCAATTTGGGACTGGAGATGTTAAACTGGAGTTTTCTTACTCTGAGTTCATTTTAAACTCTGGTTTTGCCAGTGAGCTGTGTTGCAATTGTTTAAAACTTGTTTGTTTTTTTTTTTTTTGATACCAGTCTGATGCTAAACCAAGCTGCTGCCTCCCTTGTCCTGGTGACTCCACCGTGGTGTGGGCCTTGTGTTCAGTTACCAGTAAAAAAAAAGTGAATTTTTTTGTTGTTGTGTGATTTTTTTACCTGATGTTGAATTTATTTTTTAATTTTTTTCCACATTAGAAATTGAAACTGTTATTTCATATGCAAAGTTCAATAAAATGGCTGAAACACAGATTTTGAGATTGAAGTGGGGCTGGAGGAGAGAAGTTGGGGATGGGAAGGATGAAGTTTGAGGTGCTTCCTCTGGAGGAACTGATTTTTCAGGGTGAAATAATCCTGAAACTTAATGCCATTCCCAGGAGTAGAATTTACTCTGTTAGAGAAATAAAATCTTGGGGTAAAATCTGCACATTTTCTGCCATCTGGAGATGTCTGCATGGACTGAAAGAGCTCCAGGCAAACCCTTAAATTTTGATGATGTGTCACAAACAGGGATGTCATTGATGGGGCTTTGGCAAAGCAAACACAAGTGGAGGTGCCCGCTTGGGATCTGACCTGATCACAGATGGAAATCCTGCAAAATGGGTTTGGAATCCCCTTTGAAAACCTTGTCCTTGGCTTCAAACCACGGTTAAGCTTCACCCAAAAGTGAATGTGGCTGAAGACTGGCAAAGCTTTAGTTTGAGGGGTTTGGTTGCCTTAAAAACATGGATTTTTTTTGTCTTCTCCGATGTCCAGAGAAGCTGTGGCTGTCCCATCCCTGGAAATGTCCAAGGCCAGGTTGGAGCAGCCTGGGACAGTGGGAGGTGTCCCTGCCCATGGCAGGGGGGGGGACTGTATGAGGTTTAAGGTCTCTTCCCACCCAAACCATTCCATGAGTCCATGATTTCTTGACAAAATGACTTGAACTGTCATCCAAGTGCTGCTGGGCTGTGTCCCATGATGGGAAATCCCAGGCTCCAGCAATGGAATTTCAGTGGTCACTGAGCCAGGAGAATGGATTATTATCCCAAGTGACTTGGCTATTTTTACAAATCCCACTCCTAGACTAAAATCCGTGCAGAATTCCTGCCAGAGGCTCCAAATGCTGAGCCAGGGGGCTCAGGAGCAACAGCAGAGCAGTAGCCACATGTGCCCAGAGCCATCCTGGGCAGGATCAAACTGAGGGAATTCAGCAGGGATGGAGAACCTCCAATTCCCTGAATTTTACAGAACATCTCCCTTGGCCCTGCCAGCCTCAAGAATCCTGAAGGGGTCAAAGATGGTCCTCAAAAAGCAGCTTTGAGGGCTGGAAAGGGTTTGTGTGGTTTCATCTGTTTGCTCTTGAGGTTTGTTGTGATCTCTGATGATCCATGAGGAGCTCAAATATTCCCAGATTCTCTCAGTGTGGCCATCCTGGATGGGACAGGAGCAGCTCCTGGCCTGGCTCCCTAACCCTAACCCTGCTCCAGGGATTTTATAGCAGCTCTGCTGTCACCTTGATTTCTGGGTCAGCTCCTCCCAGAAGGGTTTTGGCATCTCGGGGCTGCAGGTTTTGGCTGGCGTGTGTGAACTCTGGGGAGGTGCTTAAAATTCCCTGGAAAACAGGATGTTGCAAACTCTAAGGTGGCGAGTGTTGTCACGAAACCACCACCAGCCAAAAGCAGCCCCTTGAGGAAGGTGGGGCTGACACCCCCCCCAGCACCACTGGGGAGTGCAGGGCGTTGATCCCACTTCAAATCCAGGGGGGAACCATGGTTTGGGGCACACCCACAACCCCCTGTGGGTTTTGGAGCGTTTCCAGCCCATTCCTGGGGTGGGGGAATAAATGGATGGAGAAGATACTTCACCAAAGAGCTGCAGAGGGACTGCACATGGTCAGTGCCAACAGCTTGTCTTTTCTGAATTTTTGGAGGGAATTGCTGAGGGAACAGAGAGGCTGGTGAGGTGTAGGTCAGCCTAGGGTTGGTTCAGGGTGGGATTCTCCTGCTTTATCCCCAGGGGTTATAAACAGCAGGGAAATGCCCCATGGCTCAGAGCCAGGCACTGCTGCTCTCTGGCTTTGTGATGGATAAACTCAGCTTGAAATAAGGGTCTGGAGGAGTTTGGCTGCACAAGACTGTTTTTTGCTGCCTTTTGGCTGATGTTTGTCTCTCTTCCTTGCCCACATGAGGACTGGGAGCTCGGCAGTAAATCCTTCCCTTGCTTGCCTTGGAATTTGCTGCTTGGGGCTTCTCCTGGGTGCCGTTTCCTCCTTGCAGGGTGAAGAAATACTGATTAATCATTCCCTGCTCACCATCTTCCCTCATTCCAGGATTTTAATGGCCTGTGTCACATCCCTCTTTCCAGGCCAGAGCGTCTGGCTCTTCCAACTGTGACTTTTCCAGGATGCTGTACAGGGGGCTGTCCCAGTTGGGAGTCAGACTCCTGCAGGTATTTCCCTGCTCCTCAAATCATTCCTTGCTAAGCAGCCCTTTTTTTAAGATACTTTACTTCCTATTTTTTGAACAGATGGTGGAATCCAGAAGGATTATCCCTTGTATCCCAACCAGAGAGGAACTGCATCCTTTGGCAAGGGGTGTTGTCCATCCTTCTGCTCCAGATTTATCTATGGGACTGCTGAGGTTATAATTTACTCCATGGAAATCTCCTTTACTTAACAGCACCTGGTCCAGGCTCTTTGTTATTATTCAGTTTATTGATTGACTCTTGAATTTCCTCTACCAGTGCTGCAGTTCCAGCCTCTCATCCCACTCTGATGCTGAGGCTTTAGAAGGTGTTTCTCCTCTGTTTTTGGGAAGGGTGGAAACACTTTTTCTCCTGCTCTGTCAGGTGTTTGTGTGTCACCTCTTGGCTCATCCTGGTGTCAGGAAAGGAAATCTTCCCTTGGCGTCACGGGATCACAGAGGATGCTGCAAAGATTCCACAGCGTGGGGAGAATTTTGGATGCTTCTTCCTGCCAACACAGGCATTTCCTTTATGAACCAGCATTTCCAAAACCCCACAGGATTTAAGCACAAATCAGGGGAACCACCAGGATCTGGGCCGTGGATCTGAGCTGCTCCTGCCCTTCCCGTGTCACCAGGTGTGTGGGTGATTCCACAGCTCCCTTGGGTATCAACAGGAACAGCCCCAGTGGGTGCTGCTTGTCTGGGAAAACGTGAGCTGGAAGTGGAGGGTGGGGAGGGGAAGAAGGGGAAGCCATGGCTAAAAATAGCTATTTTTGAAAGAAATGGATGAAAACCTCTTTGAAGGAATGAGGGGAGAGGGGGAGTGTTTCTATGGAAACGGGGAAGTCTGTCTCTTCCTAAAAGAGGGGGTGGGAGATGAAGAAATAGTAAATACAGTGGAGGAATGACGGGGAGGAGGATTCTGGGGGGCATTCCCCAGGGATCAGGGGAGGAGGATATGGGGTCTGAGCTCTGCTGGGGGAAGCAGGTGGGGCTCTGACACGTCTAGCCCACACAGCCTTGGGAATGTCACCTTGTTCCTTCCCTGTGTCACCTGTGCCCAAGTGCCTGGTGAAAACCGTGAGCCCAGAGCTGGGGACATGCAGGGCCAGCTCAGTGTCACCACCACGGGGCATCTCCAGCAACCCCTGGGGGCTCAGTAGGGGAGAGAATCATGAATTTCCAACAAACTCTTTGAAAAAAATACAGAAAATCTTGGATTACCTTTTTTTTTCTGGGAATTTGCCACCATGGCATGGCCATTCCAAAGGGACACCTGAAGGAAAGGGAACTGTGCAGTGCAGAGAGACACGGGGCGGGGGGTCTTGTGACATGAGGAGGACAGCCAGGGGCTTATATGGCAAGGTTGGGGGCCAGGTGGAATGGGCATGAGATTTGGCATGGCTCCCAGTCTGGCACAGTCCCCAGTTTGGCTTGGTGTGGCCCATGGTTTGGCACAGACCCAGGTTTGGTCCGAGCCAGGATTGAAACTAAAGGAGGGTTGATTTAGTTTTGCTACAAGGGCCTCCCTGTGAGGGTGGGGAGGCCCTGGCACAGGGTGCCCAGAGAAGCTGTGGCTGCCCCATCCCTGGGAGTGTCCAAGGCCAGGTTGGAGCAACATGGGACAGCGGGAGGTGTCCCTGCCCAGGGCAGGGGGTGGGACTGGGTGATCCTTAAAGTCCCTTCCGGATGCAAATCATGACTTGGCACAGCTCATGATCTGCCATGGGGCTGCCCTGGGGAAAGGATGGAAGGACTTTATCCTGAGTGACATTAAGGCTTGTGATCCATTGGCTCGTTCCAGACCTGAAAGCCCTCGTGCTGCCTGAAAAGAGGCCATGAATTCCTTCCCCATCCCTT
>VYZS01112076.1:0-10917 GCA_013400695.1 Neodrepanis coruscans | reverse complement strand
AAAAATAATAATAAGAATAAAAAATAAGTTATATTAAAAACGTAACTAAAGTTACTGAAGCAAGGCCTCAAACTTGTAACGTAAATTAAAAAAGGGGGAAAAATACTACAAGATAATGCTTTTAAATCCAAAGAGCATCTTCTCTTCCCTGCCAAGATGATGAATATACTTACTATAATCCTTCCAAAAGCTGATGTTTGTTTTAATTGCTATGTTTTAATAAATATATTTTCATCAATCACACTGCCACTTGAAGCCAAGCCCCAGTGTACAAGCTGGTCTGTGTATTCATGGATCAGAAAAACTCAAACTTTACACTCTGGAATGGAAGGATTCCCTGCCCCAAGCTCAGGGCTGAAGGAAGCCAACTCCATCCTCAAAGTGCCAAGATCTGAAAGGAGTGGGGTTGGAGTATTTTTCCCATTTGTTTGTTTTCTGGAGGAAATGCCTCTGCAACGGCAAACCTGTGGGAAATTCCAGTGTTTGAACATGACATCTCACCCTAAGCTATCTCCCATCTGCTGCTAAATAAAGCCAGAATAACAAAATGCACCCAGTGTATCCACAGGGCAGTGCATTCCCCAACCCACATGGGTGCTAACAAGCCGCTTTTAACTCAAACTGAGATAATCATCATTAATTTATTTTACAGAACTCCTTGCCCCAGCTGATCTGCCCCCACCCCTCCCTTTGCTTTTTCTGGTATCTGTTCTCAGAGCACAGTCTATTTTCAGCAATCTTGGATGGGTTTTCATGGAAAATATAGTCTGCACTGCCCTTAGTTTAGATTATATCAGAAGAAAAAAATTCCTGTAGGACAGAAAAGATCTGTTCTTCTGGATGGGAAAAAGGGGTGAATCGGACAATTAATACTTGTCATGGATGAACTCCCTAAGGTCACACATCTCTGTGTAGCTGAAGCAGGTCCTTTCCTGGAGTGAGATACTTGGAGGTCCCTGGAAATATGAGTGCCATCTAGAGTTTTTCCATAATCTTCCAAAGATATATAATATCCATGTACATGACTATAAGGATGAAATATTATATTTATATATACAAGATACCAACATACATTTGTGTATAAGGATAAAATCTTTTATATATGTATATATAGTCGTGCATCTGTACATTTTGTGTCAAAAAGGGAAGCATAATTTGAATTAGGCTTTTATAAAGAGAAGAGGAACCCCAGAACAGGCCTGATCCAGCACTCCAGAACAGCCCCATCTCCTCCCGGTCACTGCAGGACCCCCCTCCAGAGGGAAGCAGAGAAGGTCCCTGGTCTCTAAAGCATGGAAAAGCCCAGAAAAACTGCAGAATCCTGAAGGACACGACGACCCGAGGGGCACCCTCTGCAGTGGCCAGAGCAGGAAGACCAGGAACACAGCTGCATCACTTTCCCCTCTCCCGCCCTGAACTGCTGAGCCAGCCTTTTTTCAGTTTTATTTTCCCATTCACTCCCTACATATTCCTTAATTTAGCCCTTCTGTTGACTTGGAGGTTGCAAAATGGAAAAAGGAAAGTGCAAACAGGCAGGTAAAGGGAGGGTTATCCCGACCTCGGCTGCCCGTCTCCCGGGAACAGGCGGTGCCTGCTCGGCAAACTCCAGCTGAGTTTGGCCTGTCTTACAGGGCAAATCCCTGGGGATTCAGAGGCCGGAGTCACTGCTCGGCTCAGTTCCTCCTCGAGGATCTCTGGGCTTTCACTCCCCACGGCGAAAGAAGCAGAAGAGAGAATCTCCCCCACCCACACATCCTTCCCCAAAACAACTGATCTCTATCAGCAACAAATGCAAGAAAAACTGTTTCCAAACCAGAAGAAAAACCTAAAAAACCCCGCCTCCCCCCCCTCCCCCCCAACGTAATAAAGAAATACCTAACACACAAAAAAAACCCCACAGCCTGAAAGCGCTCCAAGGATTTTTCTCCGGAAAGACAAGGAGAAAAAACAAAGAGAAAAGAGGCATTTTAGCTATCCATCTCCCAAGGAGGACATGGACCAGCCGTGGTGGCTGGTCCCAGCATAAGGGACAGTCTTCCCGCCCATCTCCTGGGCGCAGCACGGCGACGGCCGGTGGCTTTGGAGACCACATCGACACTCCAGAAGTGGTTTCAGTGGGATGGAGAAAACCCCCGGCACCGCGTCCCCCGACACAACCCGGCCCCTTGGGCCGGACTCACTCACATCCTTCCCCGCCTCCCCCCGCGCCGGTTTAAAATACACAGCCTGGTTAAATAGCAGGAAACACCAGAAGCAAAAATACCGCGGGCAGGAACCCAGGGGCACAGGGGGACACGCAAGAGCAAGAAGCGGATTTCCTCCCCAAAACATCGCACCTCCGACAGGGATGGTGACCCTGGAGCACGGCTGGCCCAGGCCACCAGCGCCGTGTCACTGTCCTCGAGTGCTTTCACGCTTCAGCATTGATCTGTCATCTCTGGATAGGGAAAAACAGCTTTTTATTGTCCGTGGTTTGTTTTACCCCCATAAAGGAGTCTTTTATCCAAAGGTGTCCCATGATGATTTGCAAATGTTAGTGTGGAGGGGAAAAAAATGCACATATGTATAATCTCAAATGAGACATATATGTTTATATATATATATAAAATCTCAAATTGAATATAAATATATAAAAATCTCAAATGGGATATAAATATATAAAATCTCAAATGGGATATATATATATAATCTCAAATAGGACACTATCTCAAATGGAACATATATGTCTAATCTTAAATGAACACATATATATAAAGTCTCAAATGGGGTGTGATACATACATAAAAAAATCTCAAATAGGTCACACACATTTATATATAAACATATAAATGAATACAAAATATCTCAAGTGGGTTCATGTAGAACCACAGGGCACAAAGCCAGGACCTTCATCAGCATATCCAGCAGATTTCTGAGTATATAAATTTAGGAGGACTTTGATGATCAGACCAGTGACACCTATGTTTAGGACTACTATAGGTCTAGACAAGGTACAACATTTCAGATTTCAGCCACCACAGGTCACAAATTGATGCCATCACATGCCCTGAAGCATCTGACGCCTGGGGGATATGTTGGACCAGGCAGCACATGGGCAGATGGGATCACCACCAAACAACATCCTGACCTCGGACTTGCCACCTCTGCGGGTGAGAAAGAGAAAAGGCTTTTACAGAGTGATAACAAGCAGCCAAACCTCAAAAACTGGGAGGTTTGCAGAGAAAACCAGCAAATACTAGTTATAGACATGAGGTTAATTGCTGGCAAGGATTAATTCAACTTCTCTTCAAAAGGGCAACATTTTCGACTCACATCCAACCTTTCTTTCCCGAGCTGACTGGCTCAACTCAGGCAAGTCACCTTCTGAACCACAGTATGAAGAAGACCTATCAACATTAATCCTAACGGGAATAAGGAACCTCCTGTCCCAGCTCTGCTCCTCGGTGGAGCAGGCAGCTGCCTGCAGCTCTGCCTGTGAAGGGTTAACCGCCCACGGAGGAGCCTCTGGTGCATGCTCACGTCATGGAAACACTCAAGTAACCACAATTTTCTCTATTGCTTTTTGGCTCCGGTTTTTCAACATTTCTACACTTCCAGCCCAGATCTCTGCTACCTGTTTTCCAGTGAGGTAATTGGTGCCGACAGCAGCTCCACTGAGCAGCCGGGAATTTATTTTTAATATAGGCTACTGTTATACTTTCTACTTCCAATACTACGAACACTGAATTTTAAAAATATCAGGAGCCACAACACCAGCAAAAAAAAAAATTATCAGATGCAAAGTAATAAATGGAGGTGGGCTGGGGGGTTGGTTCTTTCTGGGTATTAATATTGCACAGGGTTGGACTGAAACCCCACAGAGCTCAGTCCTGCTGCCATTCAACAACCCACCCACAGTGACCACAGACCCTTCTTCTCCATCCTCCCTCCCACCTTCCCAGTCCTCCCAATCTCCTTGGCATCAGCAGTTTCTCCTGCCCAAGGTGTACTGACTGTCCAGGAAGACGTGCCTGTATCGCCTTCATCCCATCTGAGATAAAATTGGAGATGATCCATGTGTGCCATGTGAGAACCAGGGGAGGGGGAAAAAAAAGGCAACCTGAAAACTCCAACCCTCTCCCAATAATCATTAATATTTCTATTCCTCTTAGTGCCAGGAATGCTCCCCGAAAACATCATCTCAGAGGCTCAACTCCTGGCCCACATCCAACTCCCAGTGCCACCCCCTGGACCACCTGCAGATCGTTACTGCACTAACATCACCCCAGCCAGCCCAGGAGACAACAGCCTTGTCTCCACATCGCTTGTCATGATCAGCAGAGAGAGCCATGAGGTTGGGCAGGGAGTGCTGGGCTTCTCCCTAGGAAAAAATAAGCAGGAATTCTAGAGCATCCTTGTGCAGTGTCAGCACACAGACATCCAGCACTACCTGATAAAAGAGGTTTGTTATTCTGTTCTTACTGCCCTAATCCCCACAGAATACAAATCAGGTATTGCTCATAACTTCTTAATCCTTCTAACGGCCCTGAAAACATTAAGGGGGATGGGGCATTCACTGACCCCCCCAGGTGAGCTTGGCTGACCAGGAGAGAGGTTTTGTGGCTGGTTTGGACATAGCAATGCCTTGCAGGCAGGAGCCCTTCCCCAGGAGTGGGGCTACACAGCTGGGTATAAGGCACAGGGTGCACACACCCAACATCTGCCTCATGGCTTACAAAAAATAACCTTAATAAAAACAAAACATGTTTGAGGGGTATCAGCATCCCAACTGAATCTGCAAACTCTGCATGTGAGAGAAAAATCAAAGCTGTCTCCTCCAGAGACTTCAACACATGAAGAAACATCAAACAAGCCTAATTTTTCAGGGCTGTGAAAACACAAGCATCTCATGGCTATGTGCAGCCCCACGAGGCTTCTGATGCCTTTTAATGACCAGTTCACATATCCAATGCAAATCACAGGAGGGTACCAGGAATGTTGCTCTCAAGGGAGATTTTATGTACCGCAGAGGGTACAGGTCAACCCAGGTCTCCAGTGCTGCACAGGGCAGCTGTCAGCACCAGAAACAACAACCATCTGCTTTAAGTTGCCTGTACTCAGCCCTGTTTCATGACAGCATCTGCAATTCTGGGCCTCCAGCAGGGATGTCCCACAGAGTCTATGCCAGAAACATCTCCTGGGCTGTGGTTGTGCCAGGACAGACCCAACCCACAGCCAGGAGCTTCCTGCTTTCACAGTACCCCTTCTGCAGGAGCAGATTAAACACAAAGTGAAAAGGCAGTGACTTGGATGCTTCTCAAAAACTAAAATTCTCCTTGGGAGGAAGAAAGCAAAGGCAACACCAGGTGTCGGGTGATGCTTTTTACTCAAGAAATGTGGGTTTCAACAAAGCTTTAAAGATGAAAACTTACTTGCAACATAAATATCAATAGATTTTTCAGGAATTTACTCTGCAGGGTGATGACTACAGAAATGGAGCTCAATAGCAACAATTAAAAAAGGCTTAAATATAGCAGAAAGACAAACAGCACTGAAATGTCAATGGGCAGATGTGTTACTACATGAGGATGGCACTAAGTTGGCCAAAAATGCTCATCTGGAGAAGAGAATTCTGAAGAGAGACCTCAGTTGCTGGGGAAGAGAATTAGCCTGGGAGAAGGAGGATGTTTTGCTGCTAGTGGCGTTTTTGGAAGACCCATCCAGCCCCTTACTGGAAGCAGTACATCCCAAGCCAGCATCTGGGCATCCACAGCACATCCAACTCCTCTTAAATCAGTGTGTAGTACCACCAGCTCTACCACCCCCAGCTTTAAAATCAACAATGAAATAAAAATATTCATGAAATAACACTTGTGCCACAGGGAAGGCCAATCCCAGGGGTAAATAGGGCAGGCAAAATCCCTTCTCCCACAGCATAGCTTCTGGTTCTCCTTGCCCTGGAAATATTCCTTCACTGATTCCTGCAGCATTTTGAGAGCAGACATCAGGTTTTTTGAACATTTCTCTTTGTTCACAATTTTTTTTTCAAGGTAGGTGTGAATGCAGGTAGTAACCTCAGAGAATGGCACCAGAATAAAAATGACGAGTTTTCTCTTGTCAATTAGGAAAACCTTGTGTAGTCTCTCCCCAAATTTGAAGGCACTCAAAAGGTTTGAATGCCTCAGCATTTCTCCTGAGGGAAAGGATTTGGAGGAGGAGAAAAAAAACCCACAACCCATAGCATGTTTATGAATCAGACTGTTCAGCGTGTGTTTCGGGGGTGGAAAAGGTGGGCGATGCACAGAGGAACAGAGCGCAGAGTTCGATGAGTCAGAAAATGCTGCTTTTCCTCTCCTTACTGGCATCTCAAATATTTCAGTGTGAAATAGAAATTTTATTTCATTTTTTTATTATTATTATTATTGTCAAGAGAGAGCTGGAGCATAACCTTGGCTCGTTAGCAACCACCGGCAGCTAATCCAACATCAAGCCCTGCTCCACAGTCAGAGCATGGGAACATGGGTGTGCACACGCATGTGCTGATGGATGTACCCACACATGCACATGCAGCACTGGGAAAGGATGGAAATAAACATAATAATAAAAAAATCTGTGTTCTTCCTAGCAAAACAGGGGCTCAGATGTGTGAGCACAAAGCTCCCTTGAGAACAAGCCTTGGTGGGTTTGGGGAGAACAGCAGCACATCCTAGGCTGGATTTGGGCTTGGGGATGTCTCCTTCTCCTGCCCAGGCAGGCTCAGGCACATACATGGAAAAATACGCACAAGGACTCAGGGATCCTGAAATAAGGCTTACAGAGACATAGGAAGGTGTGTGTTTTTATAAAAGACAAGCAAATTTGCACATGGGCTTTGAGTTCACTCACTGCTGAAGCTGATTTGACTCACACTTAAACCAGTCCCATACATACTGTTATCACTGCTCTTGCAGTGGGGCATGGGAGGTTTGCAGGGCACCAGGGGTCAGTCCCTGGAACAGGGAAGGTAAAGAAAAAGATGGGTGAGCCCCCGAGGAGGGCGGATGGGCAGGGTCTGATCCTGCCTGGCAACATTTCCAACCACAGCCAGCAACAGGGCTCCTGCTTTGGAATCAGAAGAGATGAAATGCAAGACAAGATAAACACCCCTATTCTGCAGCCTCTGAGTTTGACTCCACTGACATTCACAGCCCATTTAGGTTACCGATGAAGCGAATAAAATTATGCATATGCATTAATGCTGGCAATATCCTGCCTGAAATGTATGCTCATTTACACTCAGAAATCCACTTAGAAGAGAGAAATCAGAGCTATATTTAAAACAGAAAAATCACTTGGCTGTCTGTAAGGCAGCTCCTGTTTACCTCTGTCATTCCTTGGCAAAACTGAAATAATTTTGGGGAAAATTGAGCCCCTGGTTTTACACTTAGGAAGAAAAATGTTCGCACCTCTATATCCTCCAGCTCAGTCCAATATAAAATAACAATTGTACATTTGGTTATTGTTGTTTGTTTGGGTTTTTTTAAAGTTTTGTGGACTAAAAGCAACCTGTGGAGCTTGGGATAGGATGAGGTATAGGGAATCACCTGCTTGGTACATATGGAACATCCAAAGCATTTATTAATTAAAACTAACTTTGGAGATTCAGAATCGCCATGGTGAGAGAGAGAACCTAAATGTTCTGCAGCTTCTCCAGGTTCCCTGGTAAATGAAAGGCTATGCTGACAGCACTGATGACAGAGCTGAAAGGAGAACACTAGCTCTTCCTAATGAAGAAGTATCTTCTTCCACTCGACTAATCTGTATTGCACTGCGTGGCTCCCAAGCCACAAACTGGAGATACTAAATAATCAGTATTGCTCTGTGTTTCCTCCTGAAAATGTATATTTGAACACTGGAACTGAAGAAAACAATTTAGGATCAAAAATAATAACTCCCCCACCCCCAAAAATTATATTTATTTTTTAATATATAAAGCACACCAACAGCTGCTGCTTCTCACTTAACATCAGAGCTCATTGCAGCTTGTAGTTTTTTAAATGCAATAAAAAAGCAGCAGCCAGAAGCTCTCTGAGTATGTCAGAGGTAGTTTTCCAGAAAGATGATGTATTTTAGATTGTAATTCATGACCTCACTGGCAGTTGGAGCTCAGGTTTAGAAGGAAATGAATGAATGTAAGACAGGAGGGTGCGAAAATGAAAGTAGCTAGAGCTGAAGGTCTGCTCTGAGCTTCCAGGCATGCAAGATTTGAGTTTTCTTTCCCTCCTATGTGAGCTCAAGTGAGTCACCAAACTGCCCCACACTTCTGCTGAGGGAGTTTAATTTAAGCCTAAATTAAAATGCAATTTAATACAGGCCATCTCTAAGTCCAGCTTGCTGTCCTGTGCTGCTCCCTGTAGTACCTTCACTCAGAGCAGCTCTCCCAAATGACCAAGGAAGTTGGTGCCTGCTGCCACAACACAACCTGCAAGTTGTCACCACGCTGGAAAAAAAATACTTTTTGCTTAACATCAGTGTTTTAAACCAAGCAAACCACACAGGTCCCATTCTGCATGGTTTTAAGTTGTTCTAACCCATACATGTCTCATCCACACCATGAGAAACATATAAATACTGCTCAAAAATTGCAAAAATTCAGAATTCTTAAAAATCTTTGACCAAATTTCAGTCATGGAGACCCTGCCCATGTCACTGCTTTCAATGTCCAGGCACATCACTGCAAGCTGTGCTGAGCAGGAGGTGCAGAGCTCTGCTTGGAAGGCAAAAGCCACAGAACATCCCTAAATAAGAAGCTCTTGGGAACCAACAGCCTATGAGAAACCCACAGGGTTTCTGTACGGGGGGTATAGGAAGCAAAACCACCGAGCAAGGCGAGCACAGAGCCATTGCTTGCAAGAGGAGGAAGGAAGAAGAAAAAAATAAAAAAGCAAACTAATTGCTCCTACTAACCCTTTGTTCTGCACCTACGTCACACATTTGAGGTACCTTTCCAAGGCAGAGCCCAGTGCCTCCAAGCAGCCAATGTCCCTGACTCAGTGACAATGATTCACTTGGGCAAACAGGAGTATGAAGCCACCGTGAGCCCCAGGACAGGGATACCCATAGGTGATACATTGCTGCACAACACAGATCACCCTCGTCTGTATGTTCCCGTGGGGTTGAGGGACAGCACAGAAATTGGGAGCAATTATGCCTTGAAATCAGACTGGTCACCAGTTGGATAAGGATGTATTTTGCTTCAAGAAATTCATTTTGCCTTCAGCTCCCAAAGCAGAGGGTTTCCTCCTCTCCCAGTTAACCAGAGAGGTGCCCAGCTGCCCTTCTCCAAAATCAGGCCAAAGGGGGGCAGGTGTGATGCTCCATGGCTTGCACCTTGTGCAGATGCTCCATGGTAGGAGCTCCCAAGTCCAGCCCTGACTACAATGGCTCAGGGGATGGAGCTGAAGCTACCTGGTAGCAGGAGCACTGGCGAGATGTGCAACCCCAAGCATGAGACTCATCTGGAGGAGCCACAGCCCTCTGATCTCACCTAACATGGACCTCCAAGGAAATAGAGATGCAGACAGCAATCCTGCCAGCATCCACTCAGGCTTTCCTTAGCCTCATCCATGAGGATTAAGGAAAAAGCAGATGCAACAAGCTCCAACCCAGGAGAGTACACACGCTTATCTCCTTGCACAAGTTCGAGAAAGGCCTCACTACCCCGAAGCACTGGTGCAAACTCACCCTAAACCTTCCTGTTTCCGTACTGAGAGTTAACGACCTACCTTGGTCACAGCCTGAACAACCAAAGTCACCCTGAAATTACTGGGTAGATTCAGACACCCCAGCCAGCCCCTCCTGAGCACACACCACTTATAAAACACAGGTTTAAAAATTCCCCTTCCCAATCCCCCGAAGATGTCTGGTTGCCCGCAGAGGGTCCCGCGGGTCAGCGTGACACACAGCCAGGCCAGCAAAAGTCCTGTCACCCCATGTGCCCCCCCCCCCCCCTTCGTCTTCCACAGTAACACCCACAGCTCATCCGGAGCTGCGGCGAGCCGAGCGCGGGGTTCTCTCACTACAACACCCCTCAGCCCGCTTTTGGGACTTCCTTCTGTCACCCACAGGCAATGGGATTTTCTCACTCTCCTTCCTGGCGACATATCTCCGTCCCTCCCCGCTCTCAGACAGTCCGCCAGCTGAATTAACACCCCGCTAATTGCAGGCGCCCCGGGCCGCCGCTGCCCGTAGTAATTAGCCTTTGATTAGCCTTAATAAATAAATACTGCCCTAATCAATAGGTGTCCTGCGACACACCCACACCAATCCTCCGCACCCTCGGCACTGGGGGGGTGCTCCTGGGGAGCGCCCAAGGCAGCGCCCAGGACCTTCCCGGTGCTGGCAGAGAGGCTCCCGGACCACATCCCGATACTGATCCCTGTCGGGGCGACGATGGTCCCAGTCCCGGTATCAGCGGGGAGGGTCCCGTCGGAGGATCCCAGCTGGGACGCCGGTGTCCAGTTAGAGATGCCGATGTCCCGCTAGCCCTACCCTATCCCGCATCCCCCCGCGGTCCTGTCCCGCCGCACTGACCATTGGGGCCGTACTTCTCCCGGTGGCGGCGGACCTGCTCTGGGCTGAGCCCGCAGCTCTCGCTGACCCCGAAGCGGCGGAGCACGTCGAGCACCGGGAGGCTGTGCGCCACCTCCATGCCCCGGGCCGGGGGGTGCTGCCCGGGGGACACCGAGGCACACGGGGTGCCGCTCCTACGGCGTTGCCTCGGCACCTCTCCGCCCGCCCGGCGCCGGGCCCGCCTCCCCCGGTACCGCCCCGCGCCGCTCCCCGCCTTCCCCGGGGCCCAGCACCGCCCCCTCGACAGCTCCGGGACCGCGATGCGGGGCAGAACGGGGACCGCCGGGATCCGGCAGCAGCCGCAGTGCCGCCCGAGCGGGCTGTGCT
>VYZS01112028.1:0-12700 GCA_013400695.1 Neodrepanis coruscans | reverse complement strand
GGTAACACATACGGATTTTTGTCCAAAACCCATGCCTGTGGATTATAGTGGTTTTCATGCTTATGGGGCATCTTAATTATTGGAGGGTTCAATACTAAGAAGTTGGAAGAGCCAGGAGGTGGGTAGAATTTGTGGATGAAGCTCTTATTCTGCAGTTGGAGCTTTAGGCTTGTAACTGTTTTCGTGTTTTCTTTCCCTTTGTTTTCCCAAAGTGGATATAATACCTATGAACAACACAAGGGGCTTTTCTTTGACCTTCAGGAGGAGGTGAGACAGATGGTTTGCAGTCAGAAATTGTCTGGTGGATCCATTCCTTAGATTTCCTAAACCCTGCAGGCCTTTCTTTAAGCAACTTACTTCTCTCTCAGTGGCTAATTCTGAATGCTTTGGAAGACCGTAGATAACCCTGAAGTGCATTGGAATGTTATTTTGGGATTGAGAGAATATTTAGCTCGCCTTCATTACATCTCCAGCTAATCCAGGCTCGGTGACTTGACTCTTTTTGCTGCAGTGCTGTGACTAATCTCATAGTTTTGCTCTTCGTTAACATAATTATGTGCTTTTCTAAAAATGGAGAAATACCAGGACATTGCCTTCATCCCTCCACAGTGATTATTGCACACTTGGAGTGGCTAAAACCCCCCACTGATCAAAGTTCCTGTGTTTATAGCCATTTTTGCCAGGGAATTGGGACAGGAGTGAGCAGGGCAGAGAAATGGAAGGTGTGATGCTCTGGGGAAGGACCTGTTAATTCCTGTTGTTAGAAGGGAATGTGGCTGCTTTGGAAGCCTTTGAAGATAAGAGAGGACTATCAAAAGGTAAAATAATGTTAATATGCAGATGTAAGGAAATGTTCCTGGCTGGGAGGGAAGAGAGTTTGTGTTTATGGAATGCAGGAATGCAGTGTGGTACTTCCATTGATCCATGCTGATAGTGGCTTAAGGCCTTTGCCAAGGCTGTGAGACAGCATGAGGTGGTATTTGCTGCCCCATCAGATGCCCTTGATGTAGAATTGGTGGATCTGTGAAGAACCTCCTCCTGGCTCTGGGAAAGCCCTCACAGCCAAGGCAGCACGTGGCACAGAGGGGGAGATGCTCTTTTCCTGGGAGCCCACAGCTTCAGAAACATAAGGTCAGTGCTGAACTTGTTGTAAAAACATCCTCCTCCAATTAAATCTGGCGTGACATTTTTCCGAGGAATGTGGGTTTGGTGTCCTTCGTTTGGGAAGAACAGGCAGATTTTACACAGCAAGAGGAAGAGCAAATGTTTTGCAAGGAATGCTTTGCTTCCCATCAAGGTCAAGTATTTACTTTCAGTTATGCGAAGCATGTGCTTAAAATGGGAATCTCCACTGGAGGACAGCTTTCAAATCTGGGAAAAGAAATCCTTGAGGTTTATTGCTCACAATTTCCTGTCTCTTTGGGGGATAAAAAAACAAGTGTGTTTTGAAGAAAAGCTTTTTTTTTTAATCTGGACCGGCAAGTTGAACTGTTCCCATCTGCAATGTGATGTTGTGGGCAGGGGTTTGACTTCATCTCAAAACCAAGCAGAAGAATTTGGGTTGGGGTTGAGGGATCAGGAATCTGCAAGAGCTGTTCTCTGCTCTGTGGCTTCTCCAGTGCCGTAGAGGTGACAAATACCTGGAAAACCAATATTTTTTTTCTACATCTTCTGTCATTCCATTTTGGTAGCCAAGTCACACCCTAAAATCCTCAGTTTGGTTCAACACTGGGATCTGCAGGCATCCAGCATCCTAAATTTTGTGCATTGGAAATGCTCCACTTGTGTGCAAGCTCTGGCTGCAGGTGTATCCATGCTGGTATCCATGAACAGATGGAAAGGATGGAAGCTCAAATTCTGTTTCAAGGGGAATATTTGTATTGCTGCAACTCCTTGGTGTTTGAGGTTTTTCCACAGTGGAAATCCCTTTAGGAATTAAGGGAAGCATTATCCAAGCTAATGGACTAGCAGAGTTCTCAGTTCTCCTTAGATCCCCTCTCCCCACCCCTTCTTTTTGGTTCAGAATTCCGAAGAAATAAACAACTTCTCCCATTTTGTCACCTCACATTTAAGTCCATTAATGAGCTGAATAACTTAATAATGTAAACTGACAGCGATATTAAAAAATATTTCTAAAATATCAAATTATATAAGAATAATTATATTAAAAAGTTATTGAAGCTGCAGGTTCTGGCCAGGCAGGGACAGGATCAGCACGTCACGCTCCAGAGCGAGGAGACACGTCTGGAATTCCATGACCTGGGAGCTGCCCCTGGCCACGGGCACTGTCTGCAGGCTGAGCCTCTATTAATAGAGCTGAGAACCAGATGATTCCCTGTGTTACGTGACTGTGACTCTGGAGATGACGGGGGAAGGTGTTTTGGGATGTCAGGAAATCACCTCTGCGGGGGGGGTGTGTCGGCAAGGGAGCTGGGACTGCAAATGCTGTGGTCTTGAAACTGAGAGATGCAGTAAAGGGCAAACACTCTGTGATAGAGAGAGTTTGGATTTGAGGAATGAGCTGATTCAACTCCTTTCAGGGCAGTGCAGAGCTATTCAGGACTTGGGAGTGGAAGAAATGACTGCACAGAGAGCAGAGCATAAATGCTGGGTGTAATTCCAAGTAGATACATTGCTCTTTGCTGCTGTAGATTTTTCCCCTTGCCACCTAAATCTTATTCTGATGAGGCCAGGGAATTATCCAAAATTCATGGCATCCAGGGAACTCTGAATTCTTCTGTGAGCAGGGAAACCATGCACTCAGAGCTGTTGAGGGTAAATTCAGAAGGACCACTGAGTCATAGTAAAGGCAGTCTAAGTATTGAAGTATCTCAGGGGTAGATTACTCACATCTCAGCCACTATATATTAAATATTACTAAAAGCAGTTTCTTAACTCCTTTCTTGTTCTTGCATGATAGCACATAGTTGAAATGGGGAATCTCAGGTCTATTCCAAAATGTAATTCTTAGGCCTTGAGTTTTCTGTCCAGGTGTCTACCTTGGGCTCCCATTTGTTCCTCAGAGGAAGAGGAAGGAAAGCAAGAAAAAAATTTCTATTTAGAACTTTAGAAAATGTTTCAAAGAACTTAACAAAAAAAACCCATCTAGTGATCCTCATCTCTGTAAGGAAGATCCCAGCTGTGTTTTACATCAGACACCTGAATGAAAATGGTTGGCTCTGTGTGCCAGGCACTGCCCAGGTGAAAAGTTGTGCAAACTAGGCATAGAGGGGCTTTTAAATTTTGTAGCTGAAACCTCTCCAGACTTTTGCTCTTCCCCAGGAACAGTTCTATCTGCATCCAAAGTCCTGATCCATGTCAGGGACTTGCCTCAATGCCTCCTTCCCCCAGCCTGGGCATGAGGAGCAGGGATTGAATGGATCTTGCACTGGATGTAGGACAACCACATCGTTGTGACCTTCCTGCCCAGTGCTGGGATATGAAGAGGAAGGTAATGAACTGAGCAGTAACATGGAATTAGGTTTTGGCTGGGCAGAGAAGGGTAGTCCCCAAACTTGGATGGAATTAGCTGTGTCCATAGTGCTCCCCACATGAAGAGTTCCTGAGAAGGGTGCACAGTGATGGATCAGAGGGAGTGAGCATGAGCTGCTCCAGGAAAAATTCCATCTGTTTGCAGAAAAATTAGTCTCCACCATGAGAGCAAACAATAAAATGAGAAGTGATGGAATTCCTTTTGCTGGGAATGTGCAGGATTCTCCTTGCTGAGGCTCTGGGTGATGTTTTATTGAAGGCCCTGCTTCCAGCACCAGGATGGAGTGGATGATGTCCTGTGGGTTCTTCCAGTCTTGGCTCTCCAATCATTGTGGGAACTGCAGGTGAGGGTGTGGAAGGGAAGGATTTGGCTGGTGGTGTGTGGCAGTGAGCAGTGAAGCTGTTTCTGTGTCCCACTACCTTTGCTATGTGAGATTTATAGATTTAGTTATTTTTGCACATTTGAAGAAAAGCGTGCTGGAGGGAGGCTTCCATGAAATGTCTGTTTTCCCTTTGGTCTGCCATTGTATCCCTGCAGTTGGGTTCAGGGGTGCAAATCTCTGGTTTCTGAGTGTCTCTTCGTCACAAAGTGTAAGGATTTCCCACTTCTTTTTGGGTTTGGGCAGAGCTGTGTGGATAGATGTGCTGGTTGTACTATTCCTTGATAGATATAAAAAGCTGAGGTTTGCTGTCTCTGACAGTATTTTTTTTTTTTGAGGGGAATGATGTAATTTCTGGCAAAGGGGGTTTTTCAAATCCTTGGTCATTTAAATCTTTTGCAGTCATAGGTATTACCTGTGTGAGCAATGTGCTCATCAACAAGGTTATTCCAGCACCAGATCTTGAATGTAAAGTCCCTACACCTGCTATTCCCATAAATTCTTTTTAGAAAGGCCAGTGTGGCTCAGTGTGGAAAACTTCTAATCATTTTAGGGTCACATTTCACTGGGAATAACTTGGTGAGTGTGACTCTGGCTCCCCTTAGTGCTGTCAAGTTTGCCCAGTGCCTGGTTACCTTACTTGACATCAGTCTTGTGCTCCACTTGAACTCCTGTGGGAATTGAGCAGGTCCAGGCGTGGGTGAGTGGCTGGTGGGAGAGGTCAGCACCTCTTTGGCCATAATGTTGTTTTCCTGGCTGTTGTCTCAGATGTAATCTGTGGTTAATCCCCCGAGTCTGAACCTGTGACTCCCCAGAGGACCTGGAGCCTTTTGTTGGTTTTGATTTGCAGCCTTATTATAGACAAATTAATGTCTGTGAGTGACAGCAGGGCAGCCAGAGACGAGAAGAAAATGAGTAATTAACATATATTGGGTATTACTGATTGCTTTTATGATTATCTGGATTTTAAGGTATTAGCTGGAAAAATAGCTCCTAATCCCTTATTAAAGATAAAAGGCAAGTCATTAAAAGTAGGAGGTTGTTTTCAGTGCTGAGAAGCACTGGAAATATGTCTTGGCTCCAGCAGCACACTAACCTTGAAAGCCTGTAATTCCAAGTTACCCAGCTTAGTTGTTCTCCTCGGCAAGGGAATTTCTGAAGTTTCCCATGTGCAGGGAGGTGGAGGGGATGGGAGACAAAGCCACCCTTGTCGTAGGAGCTGCGTGCTTGGCACCGGGACAGGGCCCTTTGAATATCCTTGGAATTAACCGAGCTGGGAATGTTCGACAGCTCCACGGGGGCTTATGCCCCACCTCAGCCTTCTGCCAGAGACAGGTCCCTTCTGCAAGGATCCCATCACACTCTGACCTCCTTCTATCTACCTTCCCCCACCACTGTGGCCACCTGACTGCTCTCAGGGCCATCTAACTGGTTTCACAGCCATCTAACTGGTTTCACAGCCATCTAACTGGTTTCCTGCCCATCTAACTGGTCTCAGGGCCATCTGACTGGTTTCTCGGTTGTGCTGAATCAGCAGAAGGGGCTGGTCCAATCCCGGAGCACTGATCCCAACAGTGAAGGGAGAACAAGAGGCTGAAGGGCTGGGAGGGCACTAAAGCTGAGGAAGGGTGATGTTTCCCTATTCCATTCGTAAACCTGGAGTGTGCCTGGGGTCAGAAGGAAAGCGACGGCACCCTTTGATTGCAGAATTTTTTAATAATTGTTTGCAGAAAGCTGCCACACACTAAGTCTTTCTTCATAATCAAGTAGTATTTTGTTCTAAAATGAGGGCATTCCTTATTTCTGGGTAATGAAATTTGAGCACCAGTAAAACCACAGACTTTTCAGATTTATTTCCTGTGTTTTAACAGTTCTGTGTTTCAACACATTGTGTTTATATACTTCTGTATTCTCAAAAAGCAATTTAAAATGCAGTGGGACCAATTAAAAACAAATAAAGATGTCATTTAATGAGTCTAAGGAGATCAGTGCTTGTAAAGAGATTTAGGTTGGAGGAAATGCTGTTCTGATGGAATATAGTTTGGAAAACACTGCTCATTTCTGCTCTGCCCTTTCCATCCCAAGTTGTTTAAAAGATTATTTCTGGTACCTGGCTGGATTGTTCTCTTTGGTTGGTTGGTGGGTGGGTTGTTTTTTTTAAGTCCTGGACAATGTTTAAGACCAACTGCTTGAGGCCAGTTTTTTGTTTGTGAGGGAGGATTTAAAAAGAAAAGGTAGAGTTTGACTCCCATGTTGGGTTGGTCAGGGTTGATTCCCTGAAAACAAAGGAAGCAGTGCAGCTTTGGGAGTTGTTTTGGTCTCTCTGGTCTTGGCTGCAACTGGGGCAGCCCTTGTTGTTTTCAGAGAGTTTGTAAATATCTTGTGCTATAGAGTTGTCTCTTTGTTATTTTCGTTTCTGATGTCATTCTCCAGACCAGGATGCCAAGCAGATCATTAAACCCAGCATGGGATTTCCAGTCTGTCTTTATTGCTAAAAGTTGCTCTGAAAACCTGGCAAAGCACTCAGGTTTGGGCAGCAGAGGGGATGGCTGGAGTGGAGAGCAGCTGTCTGGGGAGGGCACTAATGGAACAGAAGTAAATGAGGCCGGGTCCAAACCTCTGCTCAAAGCAGGGCCAGCTTGGTAATTAAGTTATTAGTGTTGGGTTCTGAGCTGTGATATCACATCCAGGGCGTTCCATCCTTAGATGAAAGTGCAGGTGGCACAGTGCCCCAAGGAGGAACACTGGTTGTTTTTCCCTCTCAGGGAATCATCCTGATCTCTTTGGATGCTCAGGGCAGGGAATACTTGGATATCCTGTGACTCCCATTAAGCACAGGAGGTACAAAACTACTCTTGCCAAGCACAAAGAATTGCATCTTCTCTCTGTCTTTTGCTGAGGTTTCACCCTCACCTCCCATGCAGTGGGTGAGTCCTGTTGTCTCCTCCTCCTCAGGCAGCGCAGAGGTGACAATGTGACCCTGTGAAAGCCACCACTGCCCATGTCCTGCCACTCTGGGGCTGACCATTAGGGGGTTGACCATTAGGAAGGTCAGTGCTTGTGCAGAAATCCCCCCCCAGCCATTCAGTACAGTCCAAGCCATCCCCAAGCCAACCTCGTACTTGTGTTTTCCTCCCAAATGTCTAATAATTAACAAGCTGCTTAATGCACGACAAAAGACCAATTAACCCTAAAGCATTTAGTGAACTACATGTAAATTAGTTGTAAAACGTTGCTGTAAACATTAAATGTTAGGCAATTACATAAACCAATAATTGCTAAAGTTGCATTTAGGAGCTTAAAAGAGAGGAGGGGGGGGGAAAATCTGCTTTGTAGAACTCTGCTAATGGTTTTGTTTTTAACGACAGCCACCCTGGTCTGGGTTAGTCCCAGCAGGCTGGGGCAGCTCAGAGTCCGTGTGTTTTTAGTCATGGAAGAAAAATAAAGGCATGGTAACCTTGTGCAATTTGGAAACCACAATGGAAACCTGGGGTCTAGAAAATGGTAGAAGGTAGTTGGTATCCTGTTGGGTACTAATCCCTGGTGATTTCATGGATTGGTTATTGTTGTCTTTGTTTTCAGGCTGCACAAAACACTCCAGACCCTGCTGAAACCTCGTGGCTGGACAGGGCCTGGTGAGCTGTGAGCACAAGGGCCTTGGCCACTCATGGCCTTTGAGTTCCCTCCATCTTCCCTTCCTCATCCTGCAGGCACCTGCCTCCCACATTAGCCTTTGGAACAGGCTGAGTGCCTTTCCACCCACCTGTGTGCTGCAGTTTCACAGGAAGAAAGCTGTTTGCTCTTCTGCACAATTCTAATCCCCTTAATTGGCTGTTTCACTCCAAGGTGGTCTGGGTCACCCACTGCTTCTCAAGCTCCTGCTGCTAATGGCCTTAAATAATTCATTTGCCTTGTACTTATCCTCCAGGTTTTAGTGGCATCTTTCATTTTTGGAAGCTCTGCTTTGACCTGAGCTTGTGTCGGACCCAGATGTTCCTAAATGGTGCAGTGGAGTGTGGCTTTGCCTCCTCATCCTGTGGATTTGCGCTTCCTTACAGCTTTAGAGCCTCTTTGTTGTTTTGGTAAAAGTATCTCTCTGCGTGGCTCATGTTGCATTCCATAAGGAGTCTCCAAATGTGTCTCCAGATACCAGATTTCTCATTTTTCAGTGAAAAAACAATTTGGGTTTGTTTGAACTTGCTTTCTTCCTCCCTCAGTTTTGGCAGTAGCCTTTTCTGGAGTATCTTAATTACAGTGCAGTCACTCACTGAAAGCCAACCTGTGCTTAGTTTTCCTGGATAAATCCACTGGATAATGGTCTTTTATTTCCCTTGCACACAGTTTTACTAGTATAGGTCCTGGTTTGTGTGGAAATATTTTATGCTTACGTTTGGTTGATTGAATTACAAAAATTAGCTTAAAGCAGTAAAACTACCTTCCAGTGTGGGTGAGACCCGAGCAAATCCCCTGGTTTTTCCCACTGTAATCATGTTCCATGGAGGTTTAGTGCTCCTGTAGGAGGTGGGGGTGAGTCTGTGAAGCTCATGAGTAAAAAGGAGGCAGAAGCTTGAACTCCACTTGCTGTTGCAAGGGGAAACAGGGGAAGAGCAGGAGCTGCCCAAATGTCACCAGGCTTTTGAGAACAAGTTGAATGAGGAGTTTCTGGGAAGCCAGTTGGAAGGGGTGTGCTGCTGGCAGCCTGGAGCTGTGCCGAGCCTGGAGTTAATGGTGGTTAATTTTTAAAGGCAGGAGCAAAAACTGGTTATTGTGTCTCTGTCTCAATGGGGTCTTTCTGCTCCCGAAATGCCACTGCAAGAGCCCTTTTCTGAGTTGTCTTGACTCGGAGGGACAAAGAAAATGCCCTCCGAGAAGTGATTTATCCATGCAGGACTTTGCTTGGCCACGCTGCTAAGTGATGGGGACAATTCCACCAGGATGGTTGTATTTCCAGGAATGCCAAGTGAGGGAAGTACTGAGGACAGCCTTTTATCAGGGTTTGAAATGCAGAATAAGTGCAGGCACCCAAAGGGAGGGCTGGAGAGGTGGATCTACTCACTGGAGCTTGCTTTGGAGCAGCAGGGAAATGTGAGGAAAACCAGCATCCAGACATGAAACCAACTGGTTTTATAACCACCCTGCCAGGCCAAATCCTGGTACTCTCCCAGTCAATGGAAGCATTGTCTGGATTCTCAGGCTGGCTTTGCAGCCTTTTAGATAAGTGGCTGTTAAATGTTCTGAGCCAAAAGGGCAGTTTGTCACTGAATGAAGCTTTTCAGAAGGTGGTGGAAAAATAGAAAAGCCTTTTTCAAAGCATCTCAAAGGAGGTTGGCACCTTCCTCCCGCTGCTAGTCAAGGTGAGGTGGCCTCCTGAGCCCCAGATGAATTTAGGCTACCAAATTCACATGAAAAAGTAAATGGGGACTCCCTTTTTACAAGGAGTCACACGGAAAAGACGAGGGGTAATGGATGCATCTTACTCCTGGAGAGATTCTGTTAAGGAAAATTTGTCACAGTGAGAACAATCAGCTATTGGAATAATCTCCAGTGATGTTTTTTAAGGGTCCCTTTCAACACAAATGCTCTAGGGTTCTATAAAATACATGTTCACAAAGGAGAGAGAAGCCACAGTGTAGAGTTTGAATTGGTGCAGGTGATCAGGAAGAAATAACAACCTGCAGAATCCTCCCACATGTGTGTTTTGCTCTCATGCACCAGTTGGTCTCTGCAGTGATGGCAGGGAATAATAACTACGTTTCTCGCCGTGCCTGGAGTGGAGGAGGTATTTGGCAACACGGAAAACAGAGGGGACAGGATGAAAAGAGCTGAAAGCAACAAGTGTGGATGCCAGAGGCATTCAGGACTCCTTGAAATACTGCCTGGCAACGGAGATGGGCTCCACTGCAGCCGGAGACATGGGATGAAGGGCTTGGCCTTTGGAAGCTGTAGGAATAAATACGGAAAATCCTCACCCGCCTGCACGTGGCTTCCTCCCTCTGTGGGTGGGATCTGTCCTGCCAAGCCCCTGCTGAAGGAGACTTCCAGAAGTGCTGAGACAGTCTGAGCTGCTGTGGAGACTGATTGAAGGGGACAAATAGACAGTGATGAAACCCTGCCTGTGAGAAGAGCTTAATGGGCAGAAAATTGGCTATTGCAGCCCGAGGGCTGGTTGGAAAGCACAGAGAGGGAAGGTTCTTCTTGTCACTGTACGGAAGCTTAAACTCAGGAAAAGAACTCGGAGTTGTTATAACTGTGTCCTTAAAAATGTCCCTGTACCCTTCCCCTTACCTCAAGGAGGTAAATGATCAGTGATAAACTGAATTAGGGTTTGGCAGGAGGACTTGTGGCTGGTGCAAGGAAATGGCACCACTTAATTCAGGCACTACAGCACATCTAACCAGCTTTAAAGTTGTCTTTGGGGAGGAACACTGCAGTGTTGGAAAAGAAATGGTAAGTTTTTGTTGCTCCCCAGAGGAGCAGGAGTTTTCTCTCGTGCTGTCTTTGTGCCCACGTGGTGGGGATGGTGCCGATGGAGGTACGGGAGGAGTTGTCTGTGATGTCCTTTTGATGTTTCAGATGCCAGAACAGGACCCAGCAGGATCCAAGAATGGTGGTGGACAGCACCAGTCTCTGCAGGAGGCTGTGAAAGCCACACTGCTTTAAAAAGGGAAACAGAGAAAAGCCAGAGGAAGGAAAACGCTGAGAATTGGGGAGTGACTTTTGAACTCTCTCTGTGGCAGCCACTGTGCTGCTGTTTCATTGGAGACTTGCCTGTTGTTCAGGTCCAAGGGAGGTGTGATGCCAGACAGCATCCTGCATGTCTGTGACAGTGGGAAACGTTGCAGAGCTCTAAAGAAAGCCAGGCTCTCTCTAGATGCTGCTCTTTCTTTATTAATGTCCTTTTGGCAACTGCTCAGGAGTAGCTCCTTGAAGATGTGCTGCCACAGCAGTTTGACTCAACTGGAATGTGATGGCTGACCTCCAGGACTAGTCCAAAAATACCTTTGTTATCCATATTTTGTAATGAATTCCCTGTGATGTAGTTTTTGTCAGGGTTTATAACCAGTAGGGTTTGGCACAGGCTATGGACTAGTTGGGTTGTAAAAATAAGTGTCGGAGGCATCGCTGCCTTTGATGCCATTACAAATGGCACTTGCAGAATCTAGAAAATTTTAAAAGTTGATAAAAAAAGACATTTCCTGTTTTTCTAGTAGTTTGGGAGCTGATTAGCATCTGGCTGTGGCATGTCCACAGAGAATGGTGTGGTCCATAGCTGCCCAATTCCACACCTGTGGAATTGGGAGCCTGGCATTGATGTGAGCAGGCAGAGCCTTGTGTTGTTAATATATAAAATGTTCAGACTGGCTTAACTTGCTGATTGTATGTCTGTGGGAGGCTATCCATTCCCATTTCCTTGGGAATCTGCAGCTGCCTCTGCTCCTGGCAGGTTATGTAGATATTATTACTGGGTGTAGCTGGAAAAAACAGGCAGTGTTAAACAGTGTTGGAAAAAGTTTATCATTGCACTTGGGATATAGTGTGTGGTGGTCTCTCCATGGTGGTTGGAATTGGCAGACTGTCTTCTTCTGTAGGCATTGCCTTTTAGGATAAGGAGCACCAGCTTTTTTGTGAGAATGATGCTGGATTTGTTTAGGAGAGTCCCAGACTGACTGTCCACATACCACACCTTGTCCACGTGAGCTGTTTGCTGTAGGTGAGTTAACCTGAGACATTTCTGGCAGAAGGGTCCTCTTTCTCTCCCTGTATCTCCAGGGAATGTTGCAATGAAGTATCTGTAGGCACAGCCTTGGTATGTGATCTCAGCAGCACCCAAGACCAGGGGAGCTGGGAATGCTCAGAAAATTGTTATGTAAATGCTGCCATTCTTCTGGCACTGGAGGGAACGTGGTATTAGTAAGCCTTTGTCTAATACTGAAGATTTTTTGCAGATCAAAGACTTAATATATGCCACATGCTGCAGAGGAGCTTACAGCAGAACATGTACAATCATGCAGTCCAATAGTCCTGCAAAACATGGATTATTCCAGAGGCAGTCAGTGCTGTTCATTATGTCTGGGAAAGGGGCAGGATCGAAGGATGGGGGATGTTTACTTCCATATGGAATAGAATTCTCTGCACCCCGTAGTTGTGCAAGAAGTGTCCAGGGATGGGATGTGGGTGCTGTGGGGAGGAGTGTTCCCTCCTGGCTGCCTATTCCTGCCCCTGGACAAGGCTAATCTGCCTCACAGCCAGCCTGCCCCAGCACGGGGTCAAAAAGTAATCGCTCATGAGCAAAGCAGCAAAACAAGCAAAAGAGAAATTCCCACAGTTGCTTAGGGTGATTAGCTGGAGAGCGGATCACCCTGGGGCGGGCTCTGGGGGACCCTGGGAAAGGCCAGTGTGCGGGAATAGCACCCAGGGTCTGTGTGCCATGCTCCAGAGATGCTGGACACTGTTGCTGGTAAAGAGGGAGAGCATCCTTTGCCTCACCCAGTGTGTCAGATGCTGTACAGGAACTGGCAGGGGTGTGCACAAGGATTGTTTTCAGTGACTCCTGGTTTTAGGTGTGGGTATTTTTGGATCTTCTGGGGGAGCTGGTAGAGGTGTGGGCCATCAAAGCCTTCCTGACTGTCTTTAGCTGCATTGACGTTTATGCAGAATTAAAATTGGTTTGGGTAACGTATGGATTTTGGAAGGGAAGTCTGCTAAACTGGAAAGAAAATTACTTTAAATGTGATACAAGTGTCTGTAGAAGTGTTTCACTTGTCTGACTGGGGATGGATTTGCACTGAGCGTTGGCTGAGTGAGGCAGCCCCAGAAAGGATGGGGAG
>VYZS01112010.1:0-11079 GCA_013400695.1 Neodrepanis coruscans | reverse complement strand
ATCCCCGAGGAGAGAGGAGCAACCCCTTGGGTTGCCCCTTGCTTCTACCCCGTGGGCCGGGGCGGGGGATAGAAAGCCTGTGGGGGGGCGGTGTGGTAGTGTGGTGATCCCCAAAAGAGGGGTCCCACCTGCCGGGAATGTGCGCCACGGGAGAGCGCAGGGTGCTCAGGCAGGATTGCCCATGGGGGACACTCGCCTAGGGGCTGCCCGTGGGAAAGACCCACCCGGGGGATGTCCACAGGAGGACACTGTATGAGGGATGCCCATAATGGGACAACAATCCCGAGGATATAGTCCCGAGGGGATGCACCCGGAGGGACACCCATCCAGGGGGATGCCCACGCAAGTCGGCCCCCCGAGGCTGCCCACCCGGCACACGGGGTCGAAGGCACCCCGCGGGCAGGGCTGGCACTTGAGGGGGCCGAGAGGCAGCTCTCTGGGGAGGAATCATCCGGAAAAGGGGAAAGGAACGGGCAGGGCGGGAGGAGAGGAGGCAGCGGTGCGGGCTCTCCGCACCTGCGGGCGGGGAGCGACCCGCGCGGGCCGAGCAGACAAGGAAGATTTAGAGGTGAAGAGACGGCAGATTGTTAAGAAAGTAATAGTAAGGTGTCCCATATACTACAGTTTTATTGTGGGGTAGTAACTACCAGATTTATTTATTGCCGAGGCAATATAATAAAGATAATGACCGCAAACTCGAGATAAATGCTTACGCCCATAGCTGGTCAATTCTTTTTTATTTAAGAGAGTGATCCGGAGAGGTGAAAGTCATCTTCTCCCGACCACAAATATCAGTCTTGGTTTCCACCAGGTTATAAACATGACATGCAAATAATGGAGCTGCTGCCGGACGCGGAGGGTTTGGGGTCAGGGGTAGGGAGGTGCCCTCTCCCTGTGCTTTTCCCCTTTCCAGAGCACACACAGAGGAGAGCACCGAGATAAAACAACTGAGGAATGAGCCCCCCCACGGAGAAAGGGGACAGGAGGGGGGGACCTAAAAAAAAAAAATAATTGACGCCCCCCTCAAACCCGTGGGGAAATGCGAGGGGAAATGCCCGGAGGAGCTGCCCCGGTGCCCCGCACCCGCTGCCGCCCCCGCGCCCCTGCCCAGGGCGATCGTGTGTCAGCCCCACAATGGGCGCTTCTACTCCCCGGCTCTTTGATCCCTGCACGGCCGGGAAAAAAGCCACCTGACAGCGATCTGCGACAGGCGGGAGAGGGAAAAATAGCGAGAAAGAAGGGGGGAAAAAAAGGAAAAAAAAAAACGAAGAGAGAATAGAGCCGTGCAATTTCGTGGTTTGTGCGCAGGGTAAAATTATAAGGTTGAAAAGTGCGAACAATCCTCCTCAATCTTTTACAACATCAGCGCTGCTCTTAGCCTTAACCAGAACCTCCCTTTCCAGCCGAACGTGAGTTATCATTTCCCCAGCCTCCAGCCTTCGCTGTCTCCGCAGAACGGGCAGCTCCCGCCTCCTCCAGCCGCGGCCAAGCGCATCACCCTGCACTGCGCGCCGCGCAAGCAGCCGCGCAAGCAGCCGCGCAAGCAGCGGGCAGAACCTCGCCTTCTCCTCCCAACTCGGCAACTCGTCTGTCGCACTTCAAAGGGTGATAACCTAATTGCTTCCAGAGTTTAAAAGTAATTAAGCTATATTAAAGGAACTTAAATAAAACCGTTTTGCCGCGCACTGGCTCCCCTTGTCCTTCAGAGGGTAAATAGAAGCTCCGTTTCTGGAAAAAACTGCATTTAAAAAAAACTTGCATTTATATAACGTATGCGAAAAATGTAAACAGATTTCGTTTTTGAAAGGGTATGGGTAAAGTGGTGGTAATTATGTATAATTAATGCTGAAGGGAAAATGAACACATAATAGGTTCCAAAGATTAAACCATCTGTAACTATCAGGGGAACTTTTAAAGTTTTTCTTTTCTTTTTTTTTTTCCTTCTTTTTTAAAAATACACCTATTTCCTTTCACTAAGGATTTTTAGATGTCAAAATTCAAGTTAATGTTTGGATGTTTGAAGTATTCTGATTTGAGAAACAAATCCCTAAAAGGTTTCAGCAATTCTCAATCTACAACTTTGAAGATCATCCAATACAAAAATAAATTGAATGGTAATTTTAACCATTATTAATGTTTGTGGCACTTAATTTAGTTAGGTGCTGGCTTTCCATATTTGATTACACCATAAGGAAGTTATTTTACTAAGAAATGTTAAGATAAAGTGAAGGCATTCCCACACATTCTTTATATTTTTCCTGGCATGTATTTATTATAGTCTACTCAATCTATTTTAATTTCTAGGTAATGCATAATCACTGGAGCCAATTTTTATTCCATGTTTGCAAGGATAGAACCTGTTTCTTTTGATGTAGGTCCAGCATATCTGTACGTGACATGCAACGCAAGCAACTATACATTTAAATATATTTTTCCTACTATCTCTGATCGAGTTCACAGAAGCAAAACCAGTGCCTCTAAGGTTTGCAATGGTCAGAATGGATCTAGCTTTAGCAACACTAATAGATGTTGAGATGCTGTGTGAGCTGTAACTTCTGTCAGCGACTGTATCTTTTTGATAACGATAATTCTTAAGGTGTGAAGGTAGAGTTGTTAAACTTCGTGTATCAACGGACTGATCACATGAGCAGTGGTTTGTAGAACTGCTGGCTGGAGAAAATAAATGCGTTTGTACAGAAAGAACAATTAAAGTTTTGCAGGAACTGAAGTTTAAACTGCTTTGTTAACTCTAGTATCCACTTGAGAGGTAGAAATTAATCTCCTTTCAGTCTGGATTCAAGTCTGTTTCTGCTGCTGTTCTGAATTTTCGGGTATGTGGGGGATGTTTTCTTCTCCAGAAGGGAAGGATAGATACCTCCTGTGGGGAATTCAGCAGTTGGCAGCTCAAGACAAGGTTTAGATTGTCACTCCCACTCCCCAATTATTGTGTCTAGCTCGGGAAACTAAATTTTTAGGCAACAGCACTGCTCTTTGATATCTGCCATACTGTAGAGGTTTATATACAGCTTAACCCTTCAAATTAATTCCTAAACACACTCTTTAATGCAGAGGCCAAGCAGCTGAGTCTCAACTTGGCATTTCTGGCAAACCCAGCTGAAGATGCTGAAGAGTCTGCAGCAATAAATGGGTTTGCTCCTCAGGGGATAATCTACTTTAACTACATGAATAGTTTTTGTCCTGCTCGCTCCTCAGCCTACCTGGAGGAGGATGAGATGCCAGAGGATCCTAGCCCAGTGACTCACCCAATAACTTTTCCTGAATGACATCCATGTTGTGCAGAGATCAAAGTGAGTAGTACTTGGGCAAATGCACATATGGGAAGAGTGTGGAGGAGAACAAGGCTCAAATGGGGATTGCAACCTCAGGAGCTCACTTTTTGGGGGTGAAAGTGGTTGTAAGGCCCAATGCAAGTCAGGTACTCGTAGAAACTATAGTGTCTTTTAGAGCTATAAAATCAGTTTTATACTGAAGTGTTCAGCTATTTGCTGATGACAGCACAAGGGCAGAGTGTGCTGGCAGGTGCAATGATCCCTGGCAATGGCTGGCATCTAAAAATGGTGGATTAAGCCAGCTCCTATTTGGGTCCTGATAACCCATGTAACAGCAGAAACCTAGACTTCAGCCAAAGGCTTTTTCCCAGGCCTGGGAAATCCCCTACAAAGCCTCCTGTGTTAAAAAAACTCTTTCCCCCCACTGGTGTCCTGGAAGTAGATAAAGGACAAAAACCCCACAGTTTGTCACTGTCTTTTAGCAGAGTGAATTAACAGCATACTTCCCTTTTCAATACCTTTTGATGTGCTAATCATCACTCAGCCCGATGCGACCATCTTATTCTTACAGGGTACCTAAAGTGTCCAAGCAGAAGTGGAACAAGAAAATCAATGGGATTTCAGCATCCAAGGACACCTTGGGGTGATGCAGAGGAGAAGGTGGGTGATACTGCCTGATGGCAGGGCAAATTGACTTAGGGTGCCTCAGTTTCCCTATTGATGGAAGGTGCTTTGTAGTTTTCTTTTCTATGACTTGTTGAGGTGAGTTGCTGCCCATGGTTTGAGTTGACACCACTGGCTACTGGGAATATCAAGCCAGTGATGAAAAAACTAGCCTGCTTTTTAACTGAAATATTGCTCTCACAGTCCTTTGGAGTGGAATTTCCCCCTCCCTTCACAGCAGTTTCTCATGGAGTTTTTTTTGGTGATGCATGGCAAGGAGGCTGGCCTGGCAGAGCTCCCACACAGCCTTGGGTCCTAAAGTAAACCCAACCCAATCTAGACTGCAGCAGAAACTGAAACCATCACTTAAATTATCTTTTCTGGCTGGATTGTTTTTTGGTTGGTTTTTTTTTCCCCCTTTTTTCTCCCTTTATCTTAAAATCCCTTTGCCCAGAGCAGAATTAACAGCAGACCTTGTTAACGAAGGGATCAGCAACATCTTCCCTGATGGCATTAAAACCTCCTACCTGGCAAATTAGTCCTCCCGTTACCTCCTTCTCCTCTTACAAAATGTTTTCTTTATTGGAACTTGTTAGAGGTTTGTTACTTGCACAGTAATTACTCGGCTGTAATTAGAGAGGTGCTGAGGAGGATGAGTCCAGATTTGGACCAAGATTTAGTTTTCTGCTGAGTTTGAGGGCATGTCTGGCCACTGAATTGGAGCCAGAACTTGCATTTTAACAGGATGTTGTGGGAGTTTTTCCAAAATCTGTCCAGCTCTTCCTCTGAATTGGTGCCCACACTGTATTAGAATGGGATACAAGTCCAAATTGAGAGGTAAGGGGTCTGCTCCATTTAGCATCTGTCCTTGCATTTCTGTTGAATCTGACAACCATGGCTTGAGAGCAGATGAGCCTCTAATTTGGTGCCACCATGCTCATTGAGTGGATGGCACATTCTGAAGGACATAAGTGATCTCTTCTCCTCAGCTGGCCAGCTCAGGCAGCAGCTGGTGGTGGTCTTTACTTCAGATTTGGGACTGTGGACAGAGAGTGACCAAAATGTGCAGTTCAGGCTTACAGTAGGAGAATGCCCTTTTTGTGTAATTTCTGTCTATCTCCTACTGGAAATATTTGATATACTGCCCAGGGACAGAGCTACAGTGCTTTACCCAATTTCTCTGCCAAGCAGAGCCACATGGCTGGTGTAGGCAACATCAGTACAGGAGCCACTGGGGGTTGAGCCTGCTGAGATGAAGGTAGTTCAGCAAGGAGCATGTTGTTTACACCAGGAAGCAACAGATAGGGAGGATATTTGGAGCAGAGGAAAGTCCCTCCAGAACCATGGAGGTGGTCTCTTGGTGTTCTGTGACATAGTCTTTGCAGAGAGACATCGTCTGAACAAGTTGCTGGATGTGGTGGGAACAGCTGAGGTGGAAATCTTTGTCCTGGAGAGGAAGAAGGAGCCCTTTTAACACCCCTGTTCCCAAGCCCAGCAGGGACCACCAGGCTGTGGCTTCCTCCCAGTTTCCTTCCCTCTGCCCCAGCCACAAGCCCTGGGGGCTGGGTGGAAGGACATCTTATCTTGTTTATATAATGTGAGTGCTGGAGGGTTGGTTTTCTTTGGCAAAAGGTTCTCATGCTGGGGGCTCACCTCCTCTGCCAGAGACAGAGCTGTTACAGCCCAGGATGGTTCCTTTTGGGGTGGTGAGGAAGACAAAATTGGCTCAGAATAAAGCAGGGAATTGCAGCTCTTGGACACTGGGCTATAACTGGGAAGTATGGAACAGCTGTGTGCTGGGACAGCTCAGCAGCAGGGGCTGGGGGCTTTTGCCCTCCCTTGGGAAAGGCGCCCCTGTTTTTCCTAGCATGAGGGCTGGGAAACTTTTGCAAAGAAGAAAGTGAGAGATGGAAATAACTGCTTATTTAGTTAGCTATTTATTGTATTTTTAGCAGGTTTTATTTTGCATCCAAGCAAGGAGACGTAATCATGCAGACCTTCTGTATTAGAGCAGAGCAGGGTCCTTGGCCCTCATCACTGGCCAAGTGATGTATCCACTCACTTCTGACCAAAGAGGACCAGACACAGCTCCATCAGCATTAACGAACTTCTCCCTCAGAAAACCTCTGGCCAGGCAGGCGAAACGGAGGGATGTGCCATAAAACCACCTCCTCGGTGGAGAGGGCTTCAGCCTTGTAATGGATGTGACCCCAATCTGCTTCAAATGCACTTTTTATGGCCTTACATCACTGCAGCCTGCCCCACCTGCCTTCTCACTCTCAGCCATGCTTGCCCCTAGGTAGGCAAATATTGAGGCTGACAATCAATGATTTTTAGTGCATTTCTTGATTAAAACGACCGTGGCTTCTGCTTTGTAAAGTTTCAAATGCTTGGCTGATGCACAGTGTAAATTTTATCTCTGTGTGTATATATAGATATCTATTTCAGTCTAACTGTGGGAATTCTCATTATGCATCTAAATGTCTGCCCCATTTTGGGTAGGCCTTCAAAGCTGTTCAAGTCCATATTGCTAAAGAGTGTTATCATGTGAGCAAGGGAAGTTCAAGGTTTTGTTACACAGATGGTTAGGAGTTGTATTTGAGGAGTTTGTTGTTCTTTGCCAGCCTTCAGCATTAAATACTATTTAATTGTTAAAATTAGAAGAGTAATGTTCAACAACTATGTTCGACAACAACAGCAATAACTGCAATGAAATATAGTAATAATACAATTCCTTGATTTTACTTGTTGAAACTATTTTTATGAACTTAGTTTCATGCTGGCATTAAGCAAATGTTATCCAGTGTCCTTAAGAAATATGTTTCTGCCCTGCAAAACTGGGAATGCTGAAATACAAAACAGTTGAGCTGAGCTTACCAGGCAAGGACTCTGAATTTGCTCTTCATATTCTCTAGGTGAAGAAGTCCTTGGCTTAGCCTGAGTCCAGTTTCTGAAACAATGAATGAATATATAGCTTTAAGTTTTTCAATGTGCTCACCCAGATTGTGCCATCATGCTTCAAACTGTGGTTTGGGGAATTCTTCTTAGACCAGAGCAAAGAGGAGCTTGGTGAAAGATTTCCTTTTTAAAACAGGTTGACCTTAAAAGTGTATGGGGGAATGAACTGTACGATTCAGGTTAAAGAAATCTCTTATTTATTAAAGCTCTCCAAGGCCTACAATCCTTAAAAGGACTTAATCAAGACTACACTTTCTGCAGCTAAAAATCAGGGAATTTGTATGTTGATAGCCATCCAGGGTCTATGGATGGCTCTTTATTGCTGTTCAGAGACAAATTCAGCAGGAAATTTAACGTGGTCCCCTGAAACGAAGGGGTAACCTCCAATTACCCCTAGTGCAGAGGGAAGTTGGACTTGTTTTGCTCTATTGCCACATAGTCATGGTGACTGCATGAAGTACAAATGGCACATAGTTCCAGTGATACAGAAGATATCCTTTCCAAAAATTGCTTTCTTAATACTTAATGTTTCCTCTCTTTCTTATCCTTGGTTGCTCTGTTGGGCCCAGTTATGGAAGCTTCTCTACTAGAGGTGTAAAAACCCACACAAAATGATGGGATGTGTAAGAAACAAATTGTAACTGAAACTACTCACTCTCTTACAGTACACAGAATCAAAGAAGGTTCATATTAACTCCATGGTTAGATGAAATAAGGCCTCTGAAGGAGCTGAATGGAGCTGTTTGTTTTCCCTCTTGTAGCCCTGTTCCTCCAAGGCATGCTGTCATGCTCACTGGACTTGAGTTTTATAGGTTGGACTGGAGTCTTTGACAAAACTGAATTTACTTTAAATGACTGAAATTAGATACTTATAATCCAAAGTAACAGCCTAGGGGCTCTCTTGTGTATTATCCTTCACTCTCAGCCCTTTGCTTTGTAGTGTCAATGGAATAATTTGTTAAGAAAGTAGAATTATAAGCAATAATTCTGAAACGGAGAAGGAGGATAGACTAACCCTGTATTTTGCCAATACTTGTTATCTTCTTACCTAATGACAGTGCCTCTCCTGGGGGTAGCCACTTCAGAGCATGGTTTTGTCAAACTTCTGCTTTTGAAAATATGATTCAAACAGTAATTTTTTTTTTTTTACACTATTTAAGTGACAGAACCACTTTTCTTCTCTCCCGATGAGCTAAGACATCCATGGCATGGATGGACATTCAGGCTGGAGAATAGAAGACACATCTCTTCCTCCTCATGGTGACTGCATGATACCCACTTTCTAACCAATTTCACAATGAAATTGATGTGTTGAGATACTCCTGTCAGTGCTCAACAGTCTTTCCCAGTGATTTTATCACATTCCAGACCCTTCCAAATCTCTGGGCCGAATATTTTAAGTGGTCTAAACTGAGGCAGTTTTGTTGGCTTCAGAAACAGATCATATTAGCTGAGGATATGGCCCTTTGTAATTTTAATTTGGCAAGGTGAATAGGCTCCAAACCATCCCAACATTTCATTCTCTTGTTTGTAACATCAAGTTGTGCATGTGTATGTCTAGAGATGAGGGAGAGTTTATGATATTTTTCACTATATACATGCATGCTTACTCAGAGACTAAACTGGAAATGGAAAGTGTTCAGTTGAATGGATGAAATAAAAATTGCAAGGAAAATCTTTAAATATGTGGAAAATATTGGGGCTGGCTTTCCAGTTGAGGTGTTCTACTATTAATGGAGCATTTACTTGGGTAGCAGTGAACATTCTGCACCTGTTTTCCATAGATTAAAAGTAGAAAGCCCCTCTCAAGTGATCACATATACCACTGATGCTGCTGATGGTTCAACAGAAACCTCTGAAATGTATACTATGTTTGGGTTTTGCTGGATTTGGATTACCTAACAATAATTCTCCATCATTCTACTCTTGAGTGATCCAGGCCTCTTTATCCCATTTCCTGACGTGCTGCTTCAGGAAGCCCTACCTGCATTTCTCTCTGTTTCTCTAAACAAGCATCTAAGGAATTTCATGAGGATTATTATTAACAGGTTACCCAAGAGTGACTTTCACATGAGGACAAAGAAACACCTTTCTGTTGGTTTACATACAGGCTCTGCTCCAGCCTGTAATCCAGGCTGTGCTCTGCAGACTGATAAACAAAGGGATTTGCTACAGGATGCAGAAACAAGGAACTGCACAGTTTGAAAAGGAAGTGCTGCCTTGAAAATTTTTTTAGGGTGTTGTTTGTCCTGATGATATCCTGGCGTGTGACTGAGTTGCAGATTTCCTATCAGTTTTGTAAGAGTAATGATCTTTGACATATGAAAACTGTGCTTTAGGCATGTAAAGAATTTGTAAAGGGTTTTTGAGGTGATAGATCTAAACCTATCAGATATCTCCGTAGTACCTACACCCGCTGCATAGGCTTGCAAACTAATTCCATGAAGGGAAAAAAACAACACATTAATTTACTGCCATTGCTGCATGATGGGATTTATGCATACCTTGCTGTTAATTGAACAGTATCATGTTAGGGCTCTCATATCACTAATACAACAGACCCCTTAATCATGAAATAGGTAATTGTCACCAGTTGAAAGGCCTCCTTCTCTTTAGGCTGGCATTGAGGAACCCTGTAAAATATAAAAACCCGAGAACAGCCTGAGACACTGACACTGAGGTGGGATAGGCACACGGGATGTGGCTGGGTATGGGAGATGTACATTATAAACACATTGGAATGAAGAATGAGGGAAAAAGCTAAGTCTTGATGGAATCTATCCTTTACCTTTGTCACTTTACCTTTGTAATTTCCCTTGTGGTTAAGCATGCACTGGGTCTTCATCCCACCAGAGTTGAGGCAGCAGCTGCCTTTCCTCCGGACTTTCTGCTTCCCAGGGAGGGGAGGGAATTGTCACACACGACTCTGCTCTCCCCCTCCTCATCCCATGCCTTTCCTGCATGTTGCAGCCCATTCACAGCCTCCTCAAAGGTGAAGAGGTGCAAGTGCATCAAAGTCCCAGCTGCAGAAACGGGGGGAGCATCTCCCCCCCACTGTGGCGTATGGCTGAGTTTTGGGGTAATGGCTGGACATTGAGGGGCTGCCCTCTTTCATTCTTCATTTGCCCCCCAAAAGGGCTATGTAGACTGTTATGGGAATGCAAGTTTATTTATCTGCCCTTCCTGAGGTAGCTCAACTATTAAGAAACTTCCTTCAAGCCCAGTTTTAAAACTTATCTATTTGTTAATCACAGTTCTGTAGGGCAAATTTAGCACTTAGGAGGCATCATATGGATCATATGGAAGGCTGGGAATAAAATCAACTAATGAATGGATTACAATGACCTATAAAAGTCGTTGTTTCATCTCAAAGATATATTGGTACAGTAATTTTTACTTAACTCTTTCAAAGGACCACATGTGAGCAGCACTGAATGGATACGGAAATTATTTATACAGCATGTTAAGGGGACATTAAAGCATTTCATAGCATGTGGTAGGGCCTCTCAGTGAGGCGAAAGACACAGATCAGCTATCCAGCTGTGGTGGACTGCTTTGGCTGTGCCAAAGCCACCAGATGATGTAGCCTGCCTGCCTGCCTGTCTCTAAAATGAATGTGAGCCTCATTCCCCAGGGAGAGGCTGGATACACTGTTGAGGGTGGAGGATCCCTATCTTTACATCCACAGAGGAGACAAGGGCAGAGGTTTAATTTTTCAGTTTTCTTACTGTCTGTTTTACACCCTGTCTGTATTCTCTACCCCAGAGTTGTTTGCCCCATGTCAGGTAGGCACCAGCTTTTGCACAGATTCTTTGTAGAGGAAATGCAACATCCCTCAGCGATCAATGACTTGTGGCTGCTGCCAGCTTCAGTGATTGTAGCAGTTAGGAAACCCTTTGTAGTTTTGCCTCCTCTGCAAAATAATAATAATAAAATATTAAAAAGAAAACAAACATCCATTCTTTATGGGCTTCAGCTCCCCAGGGAAGTGGTCAGATCTATTGCCCTCTTCTGGACTTCTTCCAGCTTGGGGTACTGATCCCACTACCTTGTCTCATGTCTTTCCAGTAAGCACTGGCTGAGAATAGGTTATGTACATTTATATATAGAGATCTCTCTATATACATATATAACAATCAAGATCATCATATTTATATATATTTATATA
>VYZS01112009.1:0-11901 GCA_013400695.1 Neodrepanis coruscans | reverse complement strand
CCAAGGGAGGAGGTGGAGTCACCCCCTCTGGAGGTGCTTAAGGCAAGAGCGGACGCTGCACCCAGTGCTCTGCTCTGACAGGGTGGCGTTCGGCCACAGGTGGGACCCCACGGCCTCAAGAGCTCTTTTCCAACCCAACCCGCCCCGCCCCGCCCGGGGGTCCCCTCACGGGACCCTGCCCCTCACACGGACCCGCCATGACGGGCGCGTCGCGCGCCATGACGTCACGGGAGGGGAGGGGGGGCGGAGCGCGGGCAGGGCCGGAACATGGCGGCGCCCTCGGCCCCGCGGCCGCCCCGGCCCCGCAAGGAGCCGCAGCCGCTCGTCATCCCCCGGAGCGCGGCCGAGGAGCAGCGCCTCCGCCTCGAGCGCCTCATGAGGAACCCGGTGAGGCCGCCCGCCGGCACGCGACAGGGACAAAGGGACCCCCCACCCCCGGGGGGTTCGAGAAGGGGAGAGGGACAGCGAGACCTCTCAGCCCACCCTGGGGTCCGGGAAGGGGAGGGGGACGCTGAGACCCACCCCCAACCCCCAGCCCAGGGGATCGTGAGGGGAGAGGGACACCGAGACACCCCCCCCAGCGTCTCTGGGGTCCGGGAGGGGAGACGGACCGACACCTCCTTCGTCCTTCCCGGTTCCGTGAGGATGGACAGATGGACACCCCCCGGTCCTCGAGGGGAGCGGGACCGACACCCCCACACACACCCGGTGTTGCCGTGAGGGGAGAGGGACCCGACTTTTCTGGGGTGCTGTGAGGGGAGAGCCCCTTCTCCGGGGATCCAGGGGGGGACGGGCCCCTTGGTGCTCTGCCCGCTGGTCTTTCCTCTGCCCGCAGCTTTTAATGTGGGGGAGCATGACCCCAGTTCCTGGTGTTTTGCTCCTTTCCTTTGCCAGGAGGGGACTCTCACCCTGCTCTGTGTGTGCTGGAGCAGGCTGAGATGTCCCTGCACCAAGTTCTTCCTCTGACCTTGCACCAACTGTTCTCCCTTCCCTGCTCTTCCCTGTCCTCTAGATCTGGCATGGAAGGTGCACAAATGCCTTTCATCACCTCCCAGGCTACTGGTAGTGGGAGTAGACTCAGTTCCTGGGAGTGCTTGGAGGTGCTGACATGCTTCCTTCTAGTCCCAATACTGAAAAGCACTACAGACACTCCTAATCCTCCCGGGGTTTGTTGACCTGCAGGCCTAAACGTGAGGGACAGAGAGGATCCCTTCTGGTTCTCCTGCCTGCTCCTGATCCCTGTGCACGAAGAAATGGCTGCAGCTGTGCTCCTTCTGAGACCTGTCAGCTGATGGAAGAGGCTGCTGTCAGACATATCCCGCCTTTCAACAATGTGTTAGAATTGCAGACTTTGCTCCTAGAAGGTATTGATGGCTGGTTGGTTTGTTCTTGCAGGAAAAGACTGTACCAATTCCTGAGAAACTGAACGAATGGGCACCGCGACCTCCCCCGGAGTTCGTCAGAGACGTGATGGGTAAAGATTCTGTTCTTCACATAACTCTGGGCTCAGCCACATTTCATTTAGGGAAGTGTTTAACAGGGGAAGACAGAGATGGTTTTCTGTTGCTCATTTTGCTGGAGAAAAGAGGTGTGAAATGTGCTTCAGGAGTTGGTTTTTTCAAGTTTCATTTGGTTCTCGGGTTCCACTTTTCAGCTGGTTGTCAGAATGCAAAGTGAACAAAGCCCGTGGCACTGCAGCACGTGGGCTGCCTGCAGAGCAATAAGCTGCAGCTCTGGTGATGACAGATGAATGATTTTAAGTAAATCTGTCTTTTCTGCGTATCTGAGAGGGCTCTGGGAGCTTAAACTCATGAAGTCCTTCCTCTGGCTGCTTTGAGTCAGGCCATGAGAAGCAGGCATGTGCAGCAGGTGTGATTGTACCTGGTCAGGTAGGGAGCTGGCAGCTGTGCAAGGAACCTGACCCAAATACTCTGCTTATACTTCACTTTTACCTGCAAGGGTTAAATATAGTAGTTGTGGTATAAACTGTGTCTCCATGTAGAAGTTTTGTCTTTCTTTCGGACCTTCATCCTTTCTAGAGGTTGACTTGTTCTTATTTCAGAAAATTGATCTTGTTTTTATACACTTCTGAATAAACTCTTCTGCTTATTGTAATTCCCTGATGCCTTTTTCAAGTAGCTGTGCTGTGTGCTTGAGTTAAGCTGCCTTGTTTTTCGTGGAGCATCTGACGTGCTGGGATTCTACTGGTATCAAGAGCACCCCTGCTGCAGTTCCAGCTGCTGTGTTTTGATTAGGTATCTTCTTTGAGGCTTGTATTCCTGTGCTTTGCCTTGAGAGATGGCTCAGGAGACAGAGGAAGAGAATGGAGAGTGATGTTGAAAGCTCCTGCGAGACTTCAGTGTGCAGGCTGATGCCAGGAAGAGGGGGCTGCAGGGATTTCATTTGTGAAGGAACAGTCAGAAACTGTCACTTGTATCTGTCTTGTGTGGGAAAGTACAATCTGATGGGGTTTATATCCTTTCTGTTGACCTTTATTTTTTGTGTGAAATGCTGAAAATCAGTGGGAAGCAACCACAGTGGGATGTTTTAGCCTCTGCCTGGACAAGAATGGGGAGTGCATTTGATCTCTAGTTCTTTGACTGCCTTGTTTTGCAGCTAAGGTTGGGCTTTCCAGGGGAGTAACTGACCAGTAGGACCTGCAGTGACCCATAAGTTTGTGGTTTTGCTGCTCACTTTGGCTTTTGGTTCTGATTCAAGCTTATTTAAAATGGTGACACACTCTGTGTGTTCTTGGTAGATTTTCATCTGACAAGGAGTGCCCTTTCATACATCCCATCCCTCAGCACCCAGCTGTAGTTATTTGTGAGAATCTACACACATTCTTTACTAGTAGAGTTAACTCTTCTTTGCTGCAGGTTCCAGTGCTGGTGCTGGGAGTGGGGAGTTCCACGTGTACCGGCACCTCCGACGGCGAGAGTACCAGAGGCAAGATTTCATGGATGCCATGGCTGAGAAGGTCAGCACAGCTCTTTATAACCCACCCCTCCACCCCTTACTATTTGGTGTTCATTGCAAATCTGTGTTTTCTTTGAAAGTCATGTACAAATAATTCCGTTCCGAGCCACCCCTTGTCAGAGGAATCTGTAGGAGTGTGTGATACGTGGCGTCTGTGTCAGTACTGAAACATTTGGTGCTTTGTGTCAGACATGCTCCATCTCCTGTGTTCCCTGGGGTCCCAGCACACAGTAAGACACGTGAACTTGTGTGTTCTCAGGTTGGCTTGAAAATCCTTTAAAAACTAGAAATCCCAAAAATCACTGCCTTGCACCAGAGGTCAGAGTCCAGATATTTCTTTTAAGTCTTGGTGCTGTAGAATGGCCCCTCTTTCAGAGAACATTATTCTTATACTCTCTTCTGGCTGAGATGAATTCTTTGATGCATATGTTAATGTTTATGTCTCCAATTATTCACTTGTTTTTACTGAAACATTCGTTAGGGCAGAAGCCCAACCTCCCTCACCTGTTTTGGTGAGGACTCCTCCCTCTGAAGGTTTCAATGTTTGGCTCAGGCTGCAGGTGAACAGGAGTCATCCCTAGGATCATGGCTTTGTTTAAAGAAGCCAGACAAAAGCTGGCAGAGCTCCCTTCTGTATTTTGCTAAAAGACTTCTCCCTAAAAGGACATGACTTTTAAAAGAAGTATTTTAATTTAGATTGTGACCAAAGTATGACATGTGATCAATTACAGCAAAGACTAGATGAGGAATTCCAGAAGAAACTGGAGAGGAATAAGATGATTGCAGAAGAGCAAACAGCAAAACGCAGAAGGAAGCGGTAAGGGCAGATTTTTCCCAGGAGACTTGACATGGAAACCCTCACACCCTGTGCCTCATCTGTAGCTGCATGCTTTGGATAAACACTGTCATTCTGTGTCTGCATCTATCAGCTGGGAAGTCTGGCTGTGGAAATTAAATTTGTCAGTGTCATTGTTTGGTTTCTAAAGGCTGCTGTAAATCTGACAGGCTTTGCTGGCGTGGTTTCTTCTCCCTGCCATCACCAGCAGGATAACTTTGGACGGGTTGAGCTGCTTTTGCTGACACTGTGGTCTTGACTGCAACCTGCCTTACTGCATATTTCTTACAACAATGTCAGGAAAGGTTTAAAGGCTTAAATTAATGTCTGAATCATTTGATACCAAGCAGCTTCAGTGCAAATCTGGGTTCTGTTTAATGGGTAGGCTGCTTCTGCCTATCTGATTGAAATGGCTGGCAGGCCAAGTCTAGTAAGTTAGGTGGAAATATTAAATCCATCTTCCTCTTAAATTCTAGACACATCTTTCTCTTAAATTCTAGACAGTTACAAGATTGGTGCTCTCAAGAAATAGCCTGAGCATTGCAGTGCAGTGATACAGGAATTTAAATCCCACTGTCTTTGTCCACCACACATTTCAGAAATAGCAGGATATCACAGCTCAGCTCTTTCACAACACACAGCCTCTCCCTTGCTTTGCATCCTGTGGCTGAGAGCTGCTGTGGAAAGGCCTCTGCAAAGTGACTCACTGGCATATGAACACAAAAGTGCACAACACAAACAGTGTTGCCATCTTAGTTTAATTTAATGTGGCCTGACAGATGGCCAGCAAGTCAGATCTGGCCTGCTGCCTCTTCCCTGGCTGAGATGGAGAACAACTGTTCCAACAGCAGATGCTGCGTAAATGCTCACATCTCCTTGTCCCTCTTCTACAGTCTAATGGTGTAGAGCCCAATTGGCTTTGCCCCTCTGATTTCCCTCACCACCCTTCTCTTCTGCCCTGACCTGACAGGTAAAGTACCTGGCTCTCTGTTTCAAAAGAATTCATTTATGGTGTTGAGAGAGGAACATGAATCCCAGGCTGCTCTGCCTGTGCCCAACATTAACTTGCCTGGTTGCCTTTGATGGGCAAACAGAACTGGGTCCTATGGACTGAAATTCCCTCTTACTCCTGGTGTTACTCCAAGGACCCAACATCCTGAGGAGGTACAGCCAAAGAGGAAGGTCAAAGCATACTGCACTATTTTTTTCTTTCAATTTAAGTATATATTACTGATGGTATTTTTTCATACTGGTCATAAAAGACTTTTAAAAAATCCATTAGACTAAAATAAGCACAGGAAAGCTTCTGTTGATCATGTGCTAAGTTTGCTGTTGATGAATATTCAGCAGAGGCCAAATTTAAATTGGAATCTTCTGAAATCAGCTTTTTCAAGTTGTCTCTAGTATGTCCTTTATCAGTGTACGAATGTGTAGAAACATTACAGTGTAGGATTTAACACGTTTTTTTCTTTGCTTTGTAGCCAGAAGTTAAAAGAGAAAAAACTGCAAGCTAAGAAAAATAAACTTGAGCAAAAGAAGCAGGAAAAAGGTCAGTGAAATTTAGTGTTCTTTTCTCAAGACTCAGTTCTGTTCCCTAATTGAAGCCTAGATGGGTTTGTTCCAACCCCCACCCCAAGCATTTTCAATACATGGATTGAAGCCTGAGCCTAAAGCTTGTTATTTTAGCTAATGTTTCAAAATCCTCTTTGAAAGCCAGCTATGTTGAGATTTAATCTTACAAATAACTTGGCTGTTTGTGAGTATTTTCCCTTTATTGGGTGAAATTTTGGACAGCAAACATTGAAATCCGATTTTGTTGTTTGTGGATGTTTTGCCCCAGCTATTCCAAGCAACTGCAGATTTAGAACATCATCTGCTGAAAAAGGCAGTATTGTTCAAGGCTGTGCTTTTTTTTATGTATATTTTGTATGAAGAAAACAGGTGGAAAAAACGCACAGCTTGGGCAGCAAGGAACTGAATTACAATTTTGTGTATAAGGAATTGAGCCACCTTGGTGCCATCTGTTTCCACAGGACTCTTTTATTTGCATGGAAATAAACATGAAAAACCCAACTACCTCTGTTCTCCTGTCTTGAAAATTTATGTTCAGCAATGTCAGTGTGACTGTTTGCTCAAACTTTTTTATATTGTTTCTTCTTTTCAATGAGTGTATTATAGCTTACCCTTTCAAAAGTTGTCCTGTGTGAGTTAGCACACAACTGCAGCCATTCTTAAAGTTACAGCAGTTTCTGGTATTTCTGCTGGAACAGGGACTTGTCTGATGGTTCCACCTTATTTCTGCTTTGCTTTTTAGAATTGGACCTGTTTCAGCTGAACCATTGCCAGCCTCCCATGTAAACACAGGAGGACAAATTACTTGTTATGTTAATTTTACTTGTGACAGCAAGTGAATGTAGCAGGGTAGATTTTTTTGAGTGTTTTGGTTTTGTTCTGTGTTTTGTTTTTTTTTTAAGTTACTCAGTTATGAATTGTAACTGGGAGGAGGATTTAAGTATGAGTCAACATACTTTTTGTTCATTCTGAGTGAACAAAACAGAATACCCAACCCTGCAGGGAGTGGCTGGGAGAGGAGAGTGGATCAAGGACTGGCACTGCCATGTGCCAGTTGTGGGGCTGGAGTGGTTTTGTTTGGCACAAGTTCCTGAAAGACAGAATCTAAACTCCCCAGTCTTTGTAACAGTTCTTAACTCTTTACAATTTGTGGTTCTCTATGTAAAATAAAAATAACAGTAATAATAATGATGATAATAATATGATGGGAAATATAAGCCCCTGATAACCATTTTTAATCCACTGAGAACAGCCTTTTATTTTTGTAGTTTTGTGTGCTCTGGGTTGAGATCTAAGAGTTTTTCCAAATTAATGACAGTGTATTTGTTGGATGTGGCAGGCAAGCATTATCTTCCGTTTTGAATGAATACATAAAACCCTCAGAATGAACATTTTTTCACCTTTGTTGTAGCAAAACCATTAAGAATAAGGGTTGTCACTGTATCAGGTCAGCTGTTGAATTTGCATTATTGCACAAACCCCTAAATAATGAAAGTTTGGAGCTTCACCACGTGGTGGCACCAGACCACTGATCCTAAATCCTGCGTGTGACTGGCAGGGCATGAGCTCGGTGTGACTGGGCTTGAGGAACAGTAATGAGTACAAAAAGTTAGATTCAGGTCCCACTTTGTGCTGTACCTCATTTTCATGATGGGTTATTTAATTCCTAGTAGTGTTCGTGGTCTTTCATCAGGCTTCACAAGTTTTCTGTGAGCTTCATTTAATTTTACACATACCTTAATGAATTCCTGTACTTGCAGTGTAGCAAACAGCCTGTAAAAGTTAATGGCACCTTGTGGAATTTCTGTGAACTTGGAGAGATGCAGGAATATACTGAGTCTTGCCTGTGGCTTCCCAGTGTTCTTTAAAAGTGCTCTGTGGTCCTTAAAAGTTCGTGCTGGCCTGCAGAGGTGAAATTGGGAATGAGATGATCTCTCACCTCAGTGTTTGATTACCTCTGTTTGAAAGAAATAATGTTCCATAGGAGGTGGAGTTGTTTAATGATGGACTTGGTAATACACTGGAGGTAAGGGAATATTTCTCCAAGGGAGAATTTGATATTCTGAGCTCCTCAATACTTGGTAGAATTAATATAACCTGATACAGTTCCCTATCTGGGACTCCTTAGTTGTGAGATGTTTAACAAGGAAGACACAGGGGAATGTGTTACCCATCCGTGCTAATTAGTGTGACCTAATACATGTTTCCTTAGCAGCTGAGACTGTTTTGTTGGGCAATACTTGACAAGGCAGGCAGGTGGGAACACCTTGTGGACTGATCCTGTTTGTGTTTGTAGAACCTGATCAATCTCAAGAGCAAGACAGCAGCGAGGAGGATGACGAGGACAGCAAGGAGGAGGAGGAAGAGAAGGAAGATGATGCTGAAGAGCCAAGTTTTGTGATGGGAAGAGGATGAGGCCTTTCAGGGACAGCTGGAGACACTGATCATTGCTTTATATTCAGGAGCATGAAAGTCTTTCATCTCAGCCAAGCAGAACCCATTGGCGTACGTTACATCCGCTTAACGGGGAATGGCCTTCACGTCACAGGCCCGAGAGAGAATGATAGAGAAATGCCAAATAAGAGATTCTTTTCTTAATTGCTTGTATAACTGCTGTGCAGTCTGCTCTAAGTTTGCTCTAAAGAGTCAGCTATAAGTCTCTGTGACCCTGGAGTTCTTTCTGACATGGCCCAGAGTGTTTTTCTGTCTGAAAGCTAAAACATATCCATTGCCATTTAAGGGAAATATTACTGTGAAGGCTACGTATTCTACTTCAGTCGAAGCTGGTAGCAGTGGGATACATGAATCTAAGGGAAGAGTTTAACCTAAAGTAGAAAAGTGGTCTGTAGCCAGACTCTCCTGCACTGTGAGTGATCTGAATTTGGGGTTTTGTATGGGGTCATCTCTAACCCAAAGAAATCAGTTTATCTTGCTAGACAAGTTCTATAGATTTTTAATCGGGATCCCTTTTTTATTGCTAAAACTTTTCCCTATTGCTTTTCTTCCATGTTTTTTAAATTAATAAAAGGGATGTGTTGGATTGTTCTGTCTTCTTTTTTTTTTTTTTTTTAAGAAGATTTCAGTAAAATAAAGAGATGCTTGCAGGGCTGCAGGAAGGGACAAAGAGATCAAGTGATGTGGCATACCTGAAAATATGAAAGAAGGTGTTAGCTGCATGTCACTTACTTTGTGGTTTTGGATTGGAACAGTGTTGTTTTTCCAAAGATTATGTCTGTAAAGCCTCCAAATCCTGTGGCAGAAAGGCTTGGAATGGAATCATTCTGCTTGTGTTCAGCTTCATGTAATGACACCTGCCTTTCTCCGTGCTTTGCACTTTGGATTCCCCAGGAGGGATCTATATATACATTTACTTATAGGTGCTTGAATGAAAAGCATATGCAGTGGTGGTTTTACTTGTAACTTTGCTTGTTGTCTTTTCAGTGTATCTTTAATTAGAAGTGCCTGCTGGCTTTCAGACTTGCTCATCCCAGAGCCTTGCATCCAGAATGTGGTGCTACTTCTTCTCAAGCCTTGGTTAATGCCAAATTATTTTAAGCAAAAACAGTAAAAAGGGAGAATCTCTTTTTAGACTTAGCTGTTGTTGAACAGTGCTGCCAGAAATCCTGCATTTTGTCTGAGCTGGCTTTATGTAATGGCTTCTCAGTGTTTTTCCTGTGGTGGCTGGGAAGCAGATGTGATCAAGTGCAAGCGATATTTGTGTTTAGTTCCCCTGTACTTACCCAAAGACTCTAGGGCTGGATAACATCTGACCTGCAAGGTCTATATCCCCACAGCCCCTGGGTTAGAGGTCTGCATGGAACTGTTTTCTACTCCATCTCCACAGAGGCAGGAGCTTCAGCACAAGTCGTGGCAGTGTTTCATTCCTGAGCACTTGGGATGCAGGGTGGATGTTCTGCAAGCTGGCATTTTGCCTGTGGAGAGATGAGTTCTGAGCATGGCTTCCTGTGAATCCCCCTTAGGGCAGCCAAACCCATAGACGTTTTTATGGACAGAGAAGAACTGAGAGCCTCACAAATAAGGTTGTTCTGCCTCTGAGCTTGTCAGGTCTTTGAGCGAAGTGCTGTTCTGCTTAAGTAGAGCAGGTACTGCTGAGTGAGGACATGCTTCTTTCAGCCATGAGGGAGATGGACTCGAGTCTGTCTTGGTGACTGAACAAATTCAGGTTGTGTGGCCTCATCCTGCCTTCCTTACCCATGCTGGATTACTCATGCTCTCCATTTTATGGGAATGCTGAGTTTGTAGGTGAAATCCATAAACAGCAAAGAGAACACGTTTTGAAGGTGGTATCTGCCTTACAGTCTGTCTCCCTGGGGTGGCTGAGTGTAGCAGCAGGAGCTGTATTTGGTAGGTGTTGCTGTGAATTCTGAAAAATAACTCTACCATGCTGTGGTTGTTCCTGTACGAGCTTGTGAGGAATACAAAGCACTTCAAAAGGAAGTTGGAAGGGATGTTTCTTTGTTAAGACAAAATGCAGGTACTCTGTGACCTCAAAACGGGGAAAACGTCATCCATGGAGTAGAAAAAGGAAAGTACTCCTGTGTGTAGTAAAATGAGGAATAACTACAACTGCTTCCTATTGCAAAAGAGTGGTAACTTAAGGGCTTGAAACTGCCAAGGAGTTTGACCTGCTTACGTTAAATTCCTGCTGTGGATTCTTTTCTAGAGGAGTCCCTCTCCTTTCCCTAATGGAGACTAATCTTCAGGGGTTAAAGGTTGCTCTGTTCCATTCATACACGTGTTTGTGCAAGCATGAGACAGCAGTGTTAGTGCTGAAACCTGGCAGAGGTATTCCTGATCCCAGAGGTGAAAAGCACCCCCGGGATAACAGATCTCTTTTATTGGGTTTTTAGGAATTGTTTTCCTGTCTCCTCCCTCCTCCAGGCAGATGGGAATTCAGGAAGATGGGATTACCCTGTGATAAAGCTGACCCATTGTGCTGCCTTTATCTCATTTCCAGGGAAGGAACTCCCTCTCTTTCCCATAAGGCTGTCCCTGTCCTTTTGATGGGTTTATACAGGATTTCCTGCTGAGTCAATAGAGGAGGAGAGCAGGGAGATAGCAGCCGGGATTCCAGGGAGCCTGTGCTCAGCCAGAGGAGGTTGCAGCCCGGCGGAGGCAGAGCAGCGCTGCCTTTTGGCTTATGTAAGTGGCGACCTTTTGCTGTATAATTAATAATTGTAATAAAAGCACGTTTGCATCCCATTGCACCAATACCTTCTCTGTGATAAGATTTAGAGATACAACAACGCAAGCTCCAGACTCACTAGCATCTTTACCACCGGGGGATCTTCAGTCCGACCACGACTTTAGGAACCCGCAGACCCCATTTTTTTCCCCTGCCAGATGCACGATCACAGCCAGGGCTGCGGCCCCCGGGATCCCACCGGGGGACGCCCCTTGCCCTGTGACCGATAATTCCCCCCCTCCCACGCGTGTCGTACGACCCCAAACCACCCCAAAACGTGCCCGAGGGTGCGGGGGCCGAACGCGGCCCCTGCCGGGGGGAGGTGGGGGGGGAGCGGGCGGGGGTCGCGTCCCTGGCCCCGCCCCCCCCGTACGGGGGCGGGGCCTGACCCCGCCGCGGGCCAATGAGAGGCCGGTCACGTGCAGGGGCGTGGCGACTGGACCCCCCGTTTCCTGCGGGTCACGTGGCCGGTGCCCGGCGTTGCCGTGGCAGCGGCGGAGGCGGCTCCGGCTCCTGCTCCCGATCCCGCTCCCGGCTCCAGCTCCCGCTCCCGACGGCGATCCCGGGGCTCCCCGCCCGGCCCCCGGCCAGCAGCGCGGTGAGCCATAGCCCGCCCCCGCAGCCCCCGGGGGCCGCATCCCGCCCGAGGAGGGGCTCATTCCCACCGCGGCTCTGAGGGAGAGGGGGCATCCCCTCAGGCGTGGGTTGGGGGCGAGGGGCATTGATGGGGCTTTCCCTGCAAAGGTGGGAGCATCTCCTGCCCCACCGTGCGCCGGGAGGATGGAGCGGGTCTCGTCCTGCCCGGGGCGCTGGGGCGGGAGTTGGTTCTATCCTGCCTGGATGGGGATTCCCTTGCCCGGGGCGGTGGAAGGGATTCGCGCCTCATCCCGCCCGGGCTGGGGCACTCCCTTGGCCGGGATGGGGGTGGTGATGGTGCAGAGGGGGGTGTCCCCTGCCCGGGGCGGTGGGGCTGAGGGGGAACGGTCCGCTGTGGGCGGAGAGGGGGGTCCCATCCTGCCTGGATGCTTTGGAGCACCCTTGGGATGCAGGGGGTGGCCAGTTCCCGGGGGATGTGCCTGGGCAGGGATACTCTCGCTGGGGTTGCTGTAAGGGAGGCACCTCCAGCCGGCGGTGTGGGGAAAGCTCTGATCCAAGGAGACTGAGGGACTGGGTCCCATCCTGCCCGAGCGGATGGGGGGTGCTTGGGATGCCGGACATGGGTCGCATCCTGCCTGGGAGGATCCTCTGTCCGGGATGTGTCGGAGGGGAAGGTTCTAGCCGTGAACAGGTCTCGTCCTGGCTTAGGGGATCC
>VYZS01111704.1:0-30521 GCA_013400695.1 Neodrepanis coruscans | reverse complement strand
AAAAAAAAAAATCTCTTTGTCGTGGGTGGAAAACCATAATTTATTGCAGTTTTCCTCATGGAACATTATTTTTCTTTTGTTTCTGTGGCTGGATCTGTCAGTGCCTGGCAATCCAATACAGTTGTCATCTGGAGAAACCTGACAGCTCTTTTCCCCCTGATGTCAAAGTGCAGCTGAACTGGGGCAATGATAACTGTGTAGTACAATGGCTTTACTAAGGGCTAGTCATGAGTCAATCTGCAATAAAAGCAGGCTGCCAAAGCTCTTTTCAGCTGAAGAAATTACCATGCTTTTAAAATAAGTTATATCCTCACAAAAAGAGGGAAGAGACATCTGGTGTTCTGCAAAGCAAAGATGAGAGCAGAGTTGAAAGAATGCAACAGGGAACATTAGGCAAATGCATATTTAAGAGGAGATGGCTGAATGCTGGGGGGTAATTCCATGGAACTGTAATAAAATATATGAGGAAAAGATTAATCCCCACTGCTCCATTTTTGTTCTGTTAATTATTTATATTCCTTAGAGTTGAAATGGAAAGTAGAATGGGATCAGAGATCTGAAAGGCTGGTCTGGTTGTTCCATGTGCTGTTTGTCTGCACTCCTTGGAGCACATGCAGTCAGACTGTAACACAACACTGCACTGCCCCTTCCCGTGTCCTTCCCTTGAACCACCTTTGCTTCCTGCTTTTTGTCACCCTGGTGACTGTGGAAAAGGTGTTGGTGGCAGGTTTGCCTAAAGGGAACCAGAGCATCTGTGGGTGCTTTGTGCCCTTTCAGGAGAGGCAGGTTCCAGACCAGCCCTGCGGCCCTGGCTCTAGTGCAGTTCCCCAGATCCTCTGATCAGGCTGCAGTACCTGTGCCATGGGGCTGGGTGCTGGCAGGGCCCTGCCTGTGGCCCTGCAGGGAGCAGACAGTGTCAGGAGGGTGTCAGGAAGGGCACAGGGTTGGGGGCTGCGGGTCTTGGAGCAGGGCAGAGACTTGAGCAAGAAATATCACAGTGGGAGAAGCACAGAGAAGGAAAAGGAGGATGAACACAGGGGTCCTTCAATGGCTCCATTGGATTACATGGCAGGAAAGTTTGTCCCACTGCTCTTCATGTCATACCAATTCTGGGATAAATGTAGGTCACTCTTTCTCAGAGCTGTTAGTCTGGAATCCTTCATGATGTCAAATTTACTTGAAACTCAGTTCTGCCACTGTACTTTTCCTGATGAGCAATCCTTGGGTGGTGGCAGGTCCTGCTGTGATTGGCGTGGGTGCCCTCTGGAGACCAACGGCCCAGAGAGCCCCTGGCGGTGTATAAAAACATCTCACATATCTAAGATCCTAAGATTTGGGAATGCTAAGGAAACAGGGGTGTTTTTACAGGGAGAGATGTTTCCATATTTCTTTGGATGGAAGCCTTTTGGTGTGTTTCACTTTGTTTTTATGGGAATTCAGCATTGCCACACCACTGTGCTGTTGCACAGCTGTTAGAGAGTCAGAATCAATACCAGCAGAAGTCAAAGCCACCCAGCCTCTTCTCATTGTTCGTTCAGCACAGAAATGGCAAATAACCCAGTAAAATCTGATTGTTGCAGGTATTTCTACAGAGTTTGGAATTTATGTCCCTATGGTGCCTGTTCAAGGAATAGCCTACTGTTGTGCCAATGCCATGGATTGCTTGGGATGGTTGCAAAGTGTTGCCTTTAATTGTCGTTTCATAGGCAGCTGGGTCAGGGTTACTGCTTTAATGTCTCTTCTTGGGTTTTAAATAATTGTTTCTTTTTTTGAAAATGGTTGCAAGTAAGTGTCAATCAACCACCTTCTAGAAAATACCTATACCCATTTCAGAAGTAATTTTAAGCTTTGATTTTTTTTATTTACAGGTGCACAGAGCAAGATCTGCACTTTATTGACAGCTAGAATGACTTTTGTTGAACTGGAACCAGGTACAAAGAACAAAACTTCCCCAGAATTTGTTCTTGGCCTAAATGAGCACATGGGAGACTTCAGAGTAAAATAAGCAAAATGGGAAACGTTTTGCACAACACAAGAGTTCCCCCTGTCAGGGTGAGCCCATGTTGATTTCACCAGGTTCTGACTCTTCAACAGTTGTGGGTTGAAGAGGATCTCAGCAAAACAGAAGTCTTGTCCTCATTTGAGAAATCCCACAGACACTTGCCTAACGCATAGGACAACATGGATGTAACAAATGTGATTAAATCCCAGGGAAATATTTCCTGCCTAAGGGACTTGTCAGGGAATGGTGATGACCTGTGTCACTGTAACGGTGTGGTCACTGTCCCTGCTGGAAGAACAGAGCAATACTGCAGCAGGCAGGTGCCTTCCTACTCTACAGATGTAGCCACTTGTCACACAGACAACTGTTGCCTTAACACAGAAGACTCTGGATCTGGTCAGTCTCTGGCAGACGTCCAGGCGTGTGAAAACACTGGGCTGGGCAGACCTTTAACAATGAATTCCCTGCTCAGTGAGGGAACTCCCATAGGAAACCACACTGACTTTGTAAAAGATGATTCTGCAAATTCCGCCGCTGTTCTGGACATTTGTGTAGAGAAAGCTCCAAGTGTAAGTGATGACTTTTCTGATGATGACCTGGAGTACTTCGAGTGTTCAGATGTACTGACAGTGCATGAAGAAGAAATCTGGAAGGAGAAATTACGATTTTTATCAGAAAGTGATGATGAAGATGATCTAAAACTGAGTAAGGATTGTGATGGGTGTGCTTACTTCCTCAGTGAAATGCCTTGTGTGTTCCAAGTGTCAGATAACACTACGCCTATGGATACCCCCATTGGCTTCTGTGGGCATCACTCAACATTCAAAGGAGTAAATGTAAGGAGAGACCCCTCTATGTACAGCCAGTCAACTCTGCAGACAGAGATGACTCTCACTGTTGGACACCACCGAGAGAAAAGCACCAGTTTGAAAGACACAGACAAGAATGAGGTGCCTGTTGCATCTGCAGCCATTGGAAATGAACATCCCAGCGGTGAAGAAGAGAGCAGTGGAAGTGGCCGCCCGGCGGGAGGTTTGTCGGCTACCGGAGCAGAGCACATGGGTGCCGTACCTGCCGAGGCACAGGGCTCTGCCGGAGGCACAGCGGCTGCCGGGGCAGGTCCGGCTCCGGGGGCAGCGGTAGAGCCCGGCGCAGGCGGGGACGGGCCGGGTGAAAGCTCACGGCTGCTGGAGGAGAGGGGGAGGAATGTGCCCGAGGAAAACGCACAGCACGCTGTCTGTACCTTAAGAGAAACTCTGACAAGAAACCTTTTCAAGTTGTTAAACCCTATAGAGCTTTGCAGATATGTGAGTAGTATAGGACAATCTTTCCAGGCTGCAGCGGAGGGCAGGGAATCCAGTGCTCCATCTCCCAGTCAGGAAGGTGTCCCTTCAGCACAGATTCCTGAGGAGACAGAGAGCCTGCAAGTGCAGGCTGGTCTGTGTCAGACAGAAGAGGCAGATAAAGACTGTCACTGGGAGAGGATCAGGACTCTGGGCCTGTCTGAGCAAAATCAGTTGCCAGATGAAAATGTCTCACTTGGGGTAAGTAGCATGTTTATCATTTAATACAAAGAGCTGCTCTGCTGATTTAAATGCAATTTATTCCTGCTTGTCACAAGATAATGTAAAATTGAAATTACTTTGAAAGATACTATTCATGTACATCTGAATGACAGCTACGGCTGGGAGGGAAATCTGGGTTTGAAAAAGGACCAAGTAAATCCTGAGCTGTTCTAATTATAGAGGGAGCCTGATAATGGTGAGAGGCACTAATGGGCCTCTGGACAGCTGGATAGGGAAATCTGATATGGAGGCTACTGCATAGGTCTTACCAAAGTAATGTCTCTTTCAATCCAGAAGATTTCTCAAATACCTATTGTGAGCAGAGAATACTTTGATTTAATTTCTATTCAGTTTATAATCAACAAACAAAATTGTCTTCCACTTATGGTGCTGGAAACCTAAACCAAATCAACAGAGGTTTGCTCTGGATTTATAACAATGAGAGGAATTCAGGGCAGAGAGTTCATATTACAGAAGTGAATGGAGCTCTTTGCTTTTTAAGAATAAAACAATGGAAGAGTCAGATATTCCAGGTGAAATGTACAACCCAGTTAAAAGATGAAAACCTCAAAATGGTGCTCTCCATGTACTTGGTAGGAAATCAGCTGGACAGATCAGTACAGTTGTACAGACTGTATGTCTGGGTGTGATGCTCCACCAGTTTTCCTAAATGGGAAAATTGGACCATCATTTCTATTTCACATAATAAAGATTCAAGATATATAAATACATATCCATGAATATTAAATCACAAATAATCTTATTATAACCAACTTTTGCTGATTTGAAAGTGTATAGCTAATTGCAAAGAAAAAAATATTTATGACAGCATAAGATTTTCCAGTTGCTTTTCTTTGATTATTTGGGCAAAAATGTCTCCCGGTTCTGGGTGCAGAGTCACAGTAGAGTGACTTTTTTATCACCACTGGGGTGTCTCACGCAGTCGAAAATCACTGAATTCTTCAGCCTGAAAAACGTCTGTAAGTTCTTCTGATTTTATGATACATAAAATTTCAATCCCATTTTAGGAGCACATGAAGTCCTTATGATGGGGAATACCCCCCATTGGAATTAACCTCCCAAGAGCTTCCTGACAGGGTGTGTGGCCATGATTTGCCATAGGCATGGTTTTATATTTTTTTCCCCAAGTGCAGTACAGTAACTTAAATCCCAGAAGCCTCCTGGCCAAGAGTTCCTGTGAGTGCCATGGCCAAATTTCAGACTGCCCAGTTAGGCTCTTGCTACCTACAGGCAGTATGGATTCCTTCTGCTTATGTGTCCATGGCCAAAACTTTACATTAGATAACAAAAAAGAGTATTGGTACACACAAAAGGGCTGGAGCTGGGCACAACCCAAACCTCTAGTTTTAAACATGCATTAATAATGACGGTGAAATGTAGGTGTAGGTTCAAGATTATGTGGTCTTGAAAAAACAAAAGCTTCCCACCTGGAAACTTTTCTTTGCAACACAAGGAAAGTATGGACAGCTTCTCACAGCTCCCATAGAGTAAGCCAGAAACTCCTCAGGATTCTGCCTATGTAGCCTAAGAAAGGCAAGAAAGAATCAACTCCTGTTGCTGCACATGGGTTTGGGTGAAGTTTCCCAGGGTGTTTGCTGAGCCCAGCGTGTGAGATGGCTCTGCCAGGAGCAAGGTGAGGGACTTGGAGCAGAACCCACAGCTGATGGATTTGGAAGGGTGTTGTATTTTCCGTCTCTGTGTGGGAATCATTTCCTGACCTCAGGTCTGCTGAGGGGTGCAGAGCAGCCACGGGACCACAGCACTAATGACCCAAGGATTTACACTTCCCCTTCCTGCCAAGTTGTTTTTATCTGGAACAACCTTTGCACCGTGTCTTGTGCAGCAACTGCTGTGCTGAGGGACTTCTCCTTCTGTTGGATGGTGAAGGTGGGAGGCTTCTCACTCCCCCCATGACCTCGTGGTCTAACCCTGGGTGAAATGCTGTATTTACCTGGTGCTTCAAAGCAGCTCCATTAATAATAGGTCCTAAAAGCCAACTGTGCCAGCTGTATGATGCCACACAGTGTACAGAGAGCCAGGGGGCTCTGCAGTGTCACTGAGGAGCTGGTCTCTGTTAGCAGTCAGCCAGCACCCTGTCCCTGTCAGAGTTCAGTGTTCAGCATCATGTCCCTCTGAGTGTTCAGGGATCCCCAGATGCCTACATGGACAGACACACAGGTTAGACCCTCTTCCCTGTGGGCATGAGAGCTGTCTGTTTCCAGTGCCACACCGACAGCAGGCAGGGACAAGCTGGCCAGGTCTCTAACACATTTATCAGGAATTCCACAGGTTTCAGTAAAAGCTGTGACCAAGGCTGCTGTGCCTGTAGGGAACAGAAAATAAACTCTGCTTTCCAGAGGTTTAAGAGCAAAGTGGAAGTGGCAGAAGGAGCACTAGGCTCAGACCAGATGCTCAGAACTGAGAACTGGAACTGACTGTAGAGGCACTTGTGGGCTCACATGTCCCTTGACTCTGTGTGTGTGTCTGAATTGCAAGCCTAGAGACTGGCATCTTCTGAGAGTAGAGCTGAGCAGGAGAGCAGGGCTTTTGGGTCAGAGGGCCCTGGGGTGTGGAGCTGAGGCTCCTGGGCTCAGGGGATTCTATGGGTGAGTATGCACTGAAGGCTGTGTGGTGGCAACTGTGTGGAGCTTGGGGTGGGAACAGCAGTTAAAGTCATTGACAACAACCTTCTATATCTCTTCCTTCCCCATTATCCACAGCATATGGTCAACTCCACATCCTACACTAGCTGAAAGGAGAAATAGAAAGGATGAAAGGAGTTGCAGCTGAAGTGGGTGGCTTTTGCAGCAAAGGAAATGCAATATTTTCTAATCCTTCTGCCATGAACTTATGGAGACTAAAAACCATTTCAAGCCAGAACTCTAGTTCAGACCATGTTAAGCTGCATTTTTAATTACATTTCTCTGTTTTTCATCTCTGTAGAATCAAGGTGCTAATCTTAAAAGTGTTACCCAGAATTGTGAGAGCCTCTGTGTGGAGCCCAAAACAGAAAAGGAAGGCATCTTCAGGGCTTGTGTGGATGCAGGAACCAGCCAGCCAGCTGCAGAAATGCTCTCTACTGAAAACACACTGCAAGCAAAGAATGCAGATTTACTACACTGTGCTCCTTGTGATAATAGAGAAGATTGTCACCAAGAAATCTTCTCTGGACAAGAAATTATTAGTAATGGCAACAACTCAAAGAACATTTCAACTTTTCCTTTATGGGGTACAGAGCCTGTTCCTGATAAACAGGAATGCCTGTGTGCTGTTCTCTCTTCTGCAAAGCTGAGTGATGAGGCAGGGAAGGAAGAGCAAAGATCTGGTTTTGACATGTGTGATAGCAGTGACCCAGATATTCTCTGCAGCCTATCAGGTGGTGAGGCTGCGTTCAAAGCTAATCCCAAGCCAGTCCTGGAATCCGGAGAACCTGGGTGCAGAGGAGATGCTGATATATCTGCAGTGCATGACAACCTGCGGAAACTTCTTCAGGAAGATGACTCAGACTTTTTAGAAATGAGGCTGACAGATACCAGAGTCACAGAACTGAACTTTGTGCAGGACACCTATTCTGATCAGCCTTTGCCAATGGATCTGCAAGAAGAGCAGGAACCTGTCAGGGAACCAGCTGGTGGGAAAGCTGACTGCAGTGTTTCCAGTGCCCTCCTTCACAGAGCTGGAGCATGTGAGGGAACATCCATAGGAAACATGTGCCTTGCACAAGTGGTAGGAACAGACAGTTCATGTATAGATTCTAGTGTTGGAAATGAAACAGAAAAACCATCCATTTGTTCTTCAGCAAGCAATGTCCTCTTAAGCACAGAGGAGTGCTTGGAGCCAAATCGAACAGTAACCAGCAGCAGTGGATCTACCGTGGCCTGGGAGGGAAAGGTTACTGTTCATAGTGCTCCTCACATGTGTGAAGCAGATTCTCCTCAAAGGTTACAACATGCTCAGAGTGGTAGTTTAGCATGTTCCAAAGCAAACCCAGCCTACATGTCAGATATATTGTGTGGGACAGCTGGACAGGTACTTCACACTGAACACAACATAACCTTGATAAAGGAGTCTGTATCTGGAGAAGGATGTTATTTTAGGGACTGTTATCCAGCAAGAGGAGAACTGGCTTATATCCCTGAAGAGAAAGGCATTTTCCCCAGTGAAAATACCTGTCAGCTTACACATACAGAACACTCTTCTGTTAACACCGTATATGAAAGTTATGAAGTAAATTTACAAGAAAAAGGAAATCACTCAGACTTGAATGCACAAAATGACACTAATTCTGACAGTTGCCATCTTTCAAAAAATAATGTGTGTCAGGATTTTCAAGTTGTTTCTAATGCACAGAAATATGGTTATATAATGCCATTACCTACTTTAATTAAGACTCCCCAAACCATAACACATAAGAATCTACCCCAAAATACAGACCAACTGACAGAAACAGCAAAACAAGAAGGGGCAGGCACTCCCTCTACGGAAGATCCATTTTTAAGGGATTTTTATCTGGAAGTGCCCAGCAGTGAACCATGTACACTAGGAGGAGAACAGGAAGGGATTTACACAGCTGATGAACACAGGGCTGAAACTTCCTGTGACTCAGTAGTTATTCAGGTTTCAGAGAGCCAGACTGCAATTTCCCCTTGTAGTACAGCAGAACAACATGTATTTTTTCTAGACAGCACCTTCAGGTCTGATGAAGAGTTAAAAATAGATTCTTCAAAAAATACTACTTGTGCATCTGGAAGTGTAACATCAGCCAGTGCCCCTCTGCCCAGGAGGGCTCACAGTGAGCACCACAGCAGAGCAGGTGGGGAGGATGGAGGTACTGGGGATCAGGTAGATTCCCAACAATTGACTGGGAAAGAAACACTGCTGTTCTTCACACCTGTAAACAGCTCAGAGGTCTGCCTTCCCAGTGTGTCAGCAATGGCAGGTCTTGGCACAGAAAGTCAGGTCCAATCCACACAGACTGGAGTCAGTGTAAATAGAAGTTTGAGTACACTGGAATCTTCCTGCAAAGCATCACAAGATCTGTTCCAGAGGGAACCTGGAGAAACCAAGGGGGAAGCAGCCTTGTGTGAAAATGAACACGAGATTCCAAGAGTTATCGAATGTAACCCAGATGAAGCTGAAACAAAGGCTCCTTTGCACACTGTAATTAGCTCCCAGGCTCAGAGGCAGACTATGAATAGTAGCACAGAGCAGTCCTGTCCTGACTGGATTCCTTCCAGCAAGGTAACTGAGGCTGATAATTCAATTAAGTCCACTGAGTACGGTAAAGAGGAAGAAGTCAGGACAGCAGAGAGTGTAGTAAGTACTTTAGTTAATTTGCCTCCAGTTTATTCAGGGAGCAACCAGTGTTTTCAAAAGCAAGCACCCTGCAGCAAAATGCAGCCATTCTCCTTGGCACTGACCACGTGCGATCCATTCCCAGTCAACACAGAAAGGCAAAGAAATCAGGAAGGGTCAAAACTCTGCCATACACCACCAGCTGCTGCAGAGCCCGAGCCTATCACATATAAACAGGACACAGCAAAGTGTGGGCATTTAGCTGCTGGAGCTAAAAAGAAATTGCCACCAGCAACTCTGTCCAAAAAACCCCGACTGGAAGAGAGGGGAAGCATCAACAAGGACCCCAGCTGTGTTAAAAGGTCTGAGAAGAGTGAGGCAGGCGTGATTCATAAAGAAGACAGACAAGAGCAAAGGAAACTAGTTTTGAAAAAGGATAGCAAAGGTAAGAGAAAAATGATTTTCTTTTCTGTCCTTTCCCATTGTTCAAGCCACAGCATGAAATTCGAATTCTTGGAATGCACTGCAAGCCTCCTTCAGTCTGAGTCAGCTAAAGGTGTCCTGCCCTCCCAGAGTTCTATTTCCAGGTTTGTGCCCTTGGTAACGAGTGCTGTGCCCATGCCACAGGGCTGAGCCCTCCTGAACATCTTTTCCCAGCTGGCAAATGCATTCAATTTACGAACTTTGTAATTGTGGGAAATAGTCACTGCCTCATTGGTCTCTTGGAGTAACTTTTCAGGAATGTACAGCGTAATGGTACCACATAATTACACACCATTTAGCAGCTGCAAGCCCAGTACTTGTTCTGTTCCTTCAGGGCTGTGTTCCCAGTTATGCTCCCACAGTGGGGCTCCCAAATGCAATTGTCACCTCTTAGTTATCACAGGGTTTATTACTGGCACAGTATTATTGTTAGCAGCAGGGTGCCACTGATAAACGTAATGTTCTGCAGTCCTTACCTGCTAACTGGGGCTGGTTCTGCACTCCTTTGCACCAGTGCTCACTGATGAAATGAGCAATACTGGACTGATACAGGAAACATGTACTTGAAAGAAGATCCAGGTTGCTGTCAGTCTTTGGGAGGCATTGCTAACAGGTAAAACACAATGCAAACAGGAGTAGCAGTAGTGTGACAGCTGGGCAGCTGAGGGATTTGTTGTTTCTGTGAGAACTTGCAAGGACCAAGATCTTACTTTTGATATGTTTCATGTGCTTGAGAAGTGTTTTAAACTTTCAGGCTGATAAGATTGAATTTTTCTTCCCCTGCTTCTGCTATGATCTGAGGTATGTCTGTGCTTTAGAGCACTGAGTGGCCTTTTCCCTGGCAGTATGGGCAGGGAGGTTTAAGTCGCTTTGGGATATACTCGGTGTTCTCTTCTGTATTATTTTCAGCCGCAGGAGGGGCAGCTATGGGCAGGACAGGGAACCTGGAGCCCTTAGTTCTATTTCTGGTGCTGTCACCGACTGTCTGCGGCATTCTAGCCCTGAGAGAGCAACAGTCACAGCCCTGGGGGCTGAAGGGGCTGCAGGATAAACCGGGAAAATTCGGATGGGGTCAGGACCCGGGATGGGGGAAAACCCGGACAGGGTCGGGCCGGGAATACGGAATGGATGAAAACACGGACTGGATTAGCGGTGGAATCTGGAATGGGAGGAAACCCGAACTGGATTGATGTCAGGATCTGTAATCAGGGAAAACTTGGATTGGATTAGAGCTGGAATCTGGAATGGGGGAAACGCGGGATTGGATCGTGGCCAGAATTGGGAATGGAGGGGGAAGGAAATCTGGACTGGATTGAGGCTGGAATTGGGAATGGGGGAAGACCATAGCAGTGAATTCCAGGTACCTGACGCTTAGGGTTGGATCCATCCTCCTTCAGTATTACAGCAGGAATGGGAACCACGAGAGAAATGTGCCATGTCAGCTCATTCATAGTGCAGCGGCTCAGAATTAACGCAGCAGGAAACAGAACGTCTTGCATTTTACATCTCTTGCATTGAGCAGGGATGTGTCACTTGAGCACAGGGATGTGTCATGATCCCAAAACCTTTCCCTGTGATGTCAATTGCCTTTCTTTTCAAGTACCATCCCTCCTCCCGCTCACGCCATGCCCACGTGCAGAGATGCTGGAGCATTCTGGGGGGCAGTGAAAAGTCCGAGCAGAGATCCAGACTGGCCTGACCTTCCCGGGCTGAGCTGAGTGCTCTTTGTGTAGGGATCCCTTTCTGGAGGGATTCTTGGCTTAGTGCTGATTGATGGTCGATGTTTAGCTAAAGAACTATGCCCTGTGGCTGCAAAGGTAGGGAGCTGATCCTTTGAAAGTGAAGAGGGGAGCAAACACCACTGACAGTGCCAGATGCAAATATTCCACCACTGCTCGTGGGCTCTCCACATGGCTCTGTTTTACAGGAGATGGGGCCATCCCTGCATCTTGTGGAGTCCCAGCCTGGCTGTGTGTTAGGTATGTTCTACACATACCTTGGAGACTCTGCAGCTCCTGAGACTTAAAGTCTTTCCTCTCAAAGGCTGTGATCAGCTAAAAAACCTACTAATTATAAGTATTCAGGCACAAGAAGTCAAAATTACTTACTACGGTTGTCAGTGTTTATATTCTTAACATGAAATGTTAAAATGCCAAAACAATGTCATTATCTTCTAATTCTTAACTGTGTCTCTTCTGTTTCAAGCTCCCAGGCTGCTGAAGAAGATCCAAGCAGAGTTGTTCCCTGACTGCTCTGGAAATGTGAAGCTGTGCTGTCAGTTTGGTGACATTCATGGAGACTCCACCATTACATGGACTAAAGATTCCAAGTTACTGGCTCAGCTGCAGAGAAGGTGAGTGAATGTTTTTGAAGGACTGGGAGTTCCTGAATAGCTTTTAGGAAGATGTGCCAGTAGTGTGATCCCCAAATTTAAACAGGGGGATTGATATGACCGTTGATATTGGTCATAATTTGGGTTCTGTCAGCTCTCAGTCTGTTCAAATCCAGTCTCATCCAAATTTCAAGTTCTTTAAAGTATCAAATGAAGTTTGAAACTCATTTAACCTAGAAAAGGGTGAAAATAAAAGCTCATTAAGGCCATTATCAGGATCCAGCTTTTTTTAAATTCCATTTTAATGAAATGAGTTATTTTTGTCTATAGCAGTAATGACATTCTGAGCACATACCTCTTAAAATCTGTTTATAATGTTTCAAAAATACAAAATTAACATTAGCCAAAGCAAAAAAATCAAAAGAAAAGGTATTTCCTTTTGTAGGAAGATGTCTTCTTAGACGTTCTTTTAAGTGGAGAGAAAAGGTTGCCTGAAACGGTTAAACTTCCCATGTCATTCTATTCCTGTTGTTTTAACTATTCTGATTGTGAATGTTGTATTGCGATATCCATTGTAGCATTAATACATATAATCATCTGCTAAATAATTGTGTTGTATTTTAACAAATAAACTGTGCAGAGAGATCACATTTACCTGTTTTTCCAGCTATAACAAGTAACATGTGGTAACATAAAATACTCTGTTCCAGTGCCCAGGATGACTCTCCCATCTCTCTGGAAATAGCTGAGGCCAGTAACAAAGACCAGGGAATGTATTACTGCTGCTTGAATAACATGTATGGAAAGGTCACTGCTGAGTTTCATCTGACTGCTGCAGGTAAGCCTCAGTTTATAATTTTGATTAATAATAATAACAACAGTTTCCATTCATATTTTTTTACTACAAAATCCATTTCTTTGTTTCCTTGTAGTGTTGGAACGTCTCTCAAGCTCTCAGAGTTATGAAGGTAAATATGAAGTGCGTGGCATGGCACAGACACACAAACAGAGCACTGGAAGCTCCTGGTCCTTGCAAGTCACCTGCTGTGTAACTGTACTCCAGGAGGGAGACAGACATGAAGCTTTGGAATGCTTCCCCCATATGTTAACTTGTGTTCAGTGACACCCGACATGTGTCCTGTGCTGCAGCTAAAGATAGTGCCTTGCCAGTGGGTTTGTCATTCCTGAACACCTTGGGGTGATCATGGGCTTCAGTCGGCCCATTGAGTTTTCTTTCTTCTTCTTGAAGAATAAAGAAACCATTTAGTTCCTTGTGCAAGGACAGGACTTTTCATGTAACAGCACCGCATAACTTTTGATCATGAGAGAATTTTAGGTGGAGTTAAAGAGTGTTGTAATTCTGGTGTTATCTGTGCACTGTTTCCTGTGTTCTTCAAAGACAGGCAATAGTGTCCATATTCTAAACCAGAGGGAATTGCAAGGGGCAGCTGGAAAGACTTCCATGTTGTGTAGTTCTGTTCTCCTGTTTAACTTCTTCACTGATGTCCCTGGAGATGTTATGGTTAGAGGCACTTGGAGTGCTGTTACAATTTTTTAGTTCCAATGATTAGCTTTAGCCACTGTTTTCCCCCCTTATGAATATTTTTCCGTTTGTATTCCAGTGACCAGTGAAATCCATAGTCTTCCTTAATTTCAGCTTGTTTTCTACACTTTGTATTCTGCCCTTATGACCCTGAGCTGCCACCTTTCTCCATGCTGGATTTGGATGGCAGTGAAAAGTTACCTCTTGAGGAGCAGGGTCCCAGCCCTCAGTAATACAAGTTCGGCCACGTTACTCCCATTGAGCATTTTTAAATACTCTCTGGAGAGATACTTTTGTTCTCCCAAGTCCCCCATTTCCCTGTGCCTACAGAACAAATTCCCGTTGTGTTTTAGGTGTGGAAGAAATTGAATTCATGCAGCTCCTGTTCAGAGAAGATTCCATCAGCGACAGCTATTTTGGTAGGAACCTGCACGGAGAAATATTGACGGAGGAGCTGCACTTTGGGGAGGGGATGCACCGGAGGGCGTTCCGGAGCAGGGTGAGGCAGGGCCTGGCGCCCGTGTTCGCGCCCGGCCACCCCTGTGTCCTCAAGGTGCACAACGCCGTCACCCACGGCACCAGCAGCAGGGAGGAGCTGGTGCGCAAGAACTACAACCTGGCACTGCAGGTGAGCTGTCCCTGGGCTCTGTGAGCCAGGGCTGTGGGGAAAACCTGCATTGGAACAGATGATCTGGTGGGTGTTTTGAGTGATATTTCATTGGCAGATTTGTTTGTAACTCAGGAATGCTGTGTCCAAAATGCTGCCAGAGAGTATGCGAAGTTATATGCAGCTGAAGCTGAAATGTTGGAAGGCTTTGGGGAAGTACCAGAGTGAGTATATTTATCTTTTTATACATGTACATACTTATACATATAGTCCTGTGCCATGGCAGACTACTGACTGCTAGGAGTAATTACTGAAGAGCAAAGAGGAAACCTGGGAATGGTGTTACAGCTCTCTTAGGTTGGCTTAAACTGTTTATTAACTCTCTGGGATCACTGGACACTTTTGTCTGTTTCTTACTCCCTCGCTGAAAGAATTCTCTGGGTTTTATTAGTTTCTATCCCTTGATTCCAGGATCATTCCGATTTTTCTTATTCATCGCCCTGCCAATAACATCCCCTATGCCACTGTGGAGGAGGAGCTGGTTGGGGAGTTTGTGAAATACTCTGTCAGGGATGGCAAAGAAGTGAATTTCCTGAGAAGAGACTCGGAGGCTGGCAAGAAGTGTTGCACCTTCCAACACTGGGTGTATGAGAAGACCAGTGGGAACTTGCTTGTCACTGACCTGCAAGGTGAGTTATCTTGAATGGGAACAATTTTTATCTATCCTGTGTTCTTGCAAGAAGACAGTTTTGAAATGAAAAACAAATCTTACACTCTTAACGGATGAGTTTTTCTTCTACATATGCCCTTGGTGAAGGAGGAGACTCAATAGGAATCAAATCTGGATTTTTGTCTGCCACCCATAGGTTAATGAAATGGCTTCTGAATTAAAGACTTCAGGTGTTAATGACGCCCTAGTCCTTCCTCTATATTTGTACTTAAATACCCACTAACAGTCACTCAGTAGTGGAATGCTCCACATTCAGGTCTTGACTAGATTTGAAAGGAAACATGTTTCTTCAAAAGGAAGAATAGTGAAGAGACACCATGCTGTTGTTTGCTAAATCACATGTCACTCCCATGAGTATGACTCCTTCTGCACAGTGTGCACAGATGTACATGGGATAGGGGAAGACAGATCTTCTTAAAGGAAACCAGAAAAGGCTGGAATCTTAGGAAATATCCCATGTTCTTTTGCAAGAGAAGGCAGTAAAATGAGCAGCAAGGCATCTGAACTAGATCCCTGAAGTAATTTAAGGAAGAACAAAATCTTAGCACAGGAAACAAACTGTGCCTGTTTATCACCCTGACAGCTGTAAAACAGTGCTATGAGCCTGACTTCTAGAAACTGCTGATGACACAGAGCATAAGCATCCTGTTTTTAATGGGAACACTTTAAGTTGCTTTGAAAAAAATGTGGCAATAGTTAAAATGCAAAGGGTGAATCAATGAATAATATTTAATGCCTCCATGTCTGAAGATATTCCTAGAAATTCCAGTGTAGCCTAAGCTGTGTGTTTCCTTGCTGCCTTGTAGGTGTGGGGATGAAATTAACGGACGTTGGCATAGCAACCCTTGCCAAAGGGTGAGTAAAATGGGATTTCTCATCACGAGGTTGTGCTTTACACATCTGTCTCTTCACAGTTAAACATGGGCGGGGAGGGTACACTGGAAATTTATTCTTGCTGTAACTTTATAAGAAAACAATTTTCATATGAGTCTTTTAGCTTCTTTTTGTTCATATTTTTGGAAATCCATCTGTAATGGAAACACGTATTTTGTTCTAAAAGGATGGGGCTACACTGTAGATTGGGCCTTGCTTTTCCTGCATGCCTCCCTTAAAATAGGGTATCAAAATGCATCAAAGGGTATTTCATGAGTGACATGAAGGGCTCTGGTGACAGCAGGTAAGGCTCCTGGTGGGTAATAGCTGGAGGAAGGTGGGGCTGAACACGCAGGGCCAGTGCTGGGTACAAGGGCAGTCCATGATATGAGGCAAGGCTGGTGCTTGTGCTGCCCAGGAGGGGACAGCTTGTGCTGCTGGGGCCTGAGCTCAGCTGGACTCACACTGCCCACTGCCTGCAAACACAAGTGCTTTCAACTCCAGACCCTGGGGCTATGTCCTGCTGCCAGGGACTTAGGTGACCACAGTGCTTTGGGAGCTTGGGAAGGAGCTGCTCCAACAGGGACCAGTGTTTGTGTTGTCCTTTTTGTGGGGAATGTAAAGAGATGGTGCAGGGACTGCAAGAGAGAGCGCAGCTGGAATCCCTCTTGCAGCCAGCAGAAGTGCCAAAGCTTTAGATTTGTATTTGTGACATGAGACTCTTTTCTCAGTGTGTTTCTGTGTATTGGCCACTTCCCTGATAAAGAAGGATGAATGTGAAGTGATTGCATGGTATCTCTCCCCTTTTTCTCTCAAAAGCAGCAATTCTGAGCTATAACAAAAGATCTGTTTGGGGCATTTCAAAAGGCCTTTTTTCTAGTAATCTAGTAATCTAAAATCTAGTAATGGCTTCATCTCTTTTTGGGAGACACAAGTATATGTAAAGATACAGGCCTGTAATATTCCTACTTTAGTCCACTTCTCTTAAGTTAATTACAGCTTCTAGTTATACCACAGGCCAACAGAGAGCCGTGGATAGAGTAGGCATTGGCTGTTGTACAAGGAAAGGGGACTGGGGGTAAGTGTTTGTGACCAGTGCTGTAACTTCATATTCTTATTTGAGAAACTGGCAGTAAAAAGCAGATCTAATTACATGCTCAGTCTTTATACTGAACTGGAGCTTGTCTATATACCTGTGGTACAGGAAAAAATCTCCCAATATCATTTAAATTATTAAAAATGTGACTCCAGAATATTCTGGGAAATTCCTGACCATTTGAAGGCTGCCATCCATTCAAAACTTAGACTGATTTACTCTTTTAGCTGTGGATCCAAAGTGAAAGCAATTGAAATGCATGTGCATCATCCTGTCATAAATATTTTATTTAGGCAACACTGTTCTCAGGAGTCAGAAGATTTATAAAAATACTTTACTGGATGTTGTCCAGCTCACTATAGGAAATTTCTCCTATAAAAACACGTTGTGCTGAGGAAGAGGAAGGTGAAGTGAGGAAATGAATAGACAATGCAGCTGCAGTAAGGATCACCTCAGGCTTATAGAAAGGAAAATAATTTCCCTTTGTGAACAACCTCCTAAAAAAACGCCGAGTATCATTTTGTTTATCATTTAGCTAATGGTGTTCCTGCAAGGGTTCTCTCAAAAATCTTTGAGAAATCTCAAAGATTTCTCCTGCTCCTGCATTTTGTTTTTGTGCTCCTTTCTTGGAATGACACCTTTGCATTGAAGTCTGCATTTGGATTTTTAATTCCATAAAACTGGAGGGGAAAAACGACTAAGTGCACAGAGCTCCTCTGTATCGCTGGATCTTGCTGTTCTGGGCAGTGTTCAGTTGTGCTGCTGAGAGCTGGTCTGGCTCCCGTGGGGGGAGAGCACATGGTCCTGCTGAGACACGAATGGAGACTGGGACTGAAATGGCTTGAGCTGGGCTGTTAGAGAGGATACAGAACTGATTTGGTTTGTGCTCCTGGATAGTGTCAGCAAGTAACACTCTTCAAAGGAATTCTGATCATTTGTCCTTCCTATGAGTGGATTTTTTTTTCCCAGGGAACTAGATAGAAACCAAAGGAGCCCGAAGCAGTCTTGTAGCCAGTGCACTGCAGGAGCTGCAGTACAATTCCCATCAGGAGAGGGCGAAGCCGAACAAGGAACCGGGATGCCTGGGAAGCGTTTTTAATGTGACCAGTGGAGCGCAGCAACTCAGCCTTAGAATCAGCCATTCTGTAGACTCAGACAACTGAGTCTTAAAATCAGCTCTTCAGTAACTTCTTTGGCGAACACAAAGGAAAATAACACAGCGCAGTGCCTGGCTGTAAGGGCACACAGTGAGCCAAATTAAAACCGTGCACAAGTGCTCCGGGATTTATCCGGGAATGGTGCACCCAAGGCAGGGAATCAGGAGCACGGTGACCCACAGTCACAGTGATTAACAATAGTGTTGGATGCCAAGAGTAGATCTGAAACTCTGCCTGGTTCTGGATCATTGACAGGTTTAGCTGTACTCCACATGGCAGCAAGAAGTATTGGGGAGTTTAAGCTTGGGAACAAATACAAGGTTCCCCCTTCAGATTTAAGGAAGATTTGGTCTGGCCAACCCCCAGCTGTCGAGTCTGGAAGATGGACTTTTGTGGTGGTTTTGTTTCTGAGTCACCTGTCAGTGATGTGAATAGTGCTGTGCAAAGAACAGCTTATGGTGCTCAGGAAAGAAAACAGCCCTGCTGGGCTCCAGGAAATATTCCTGAGGTAACAGTGACACTCTACTTCAACCCCATTTAGGTAAACAAGGACACACACACTTGGAGAGTGGAGGAAAAAGCCCTTTGAGGTCCAGCTGGCTGTTCATAGCCAGTGGAGTTGGTGGCTCTAGAGCAGGGCCTATCCAGGTCTGAAGATGACCTTCTCAGGGTAGCAGTTCTCTTCAGCACAGTGCAGTCTGTGTGAGCAAGGAAGTGCTCTGGATGCTGGGAATGAGCATGGTGTGTTCACTTCAGTACTAAATCTTGTTTGGTTGGTTTTGTGCAGTGGTAATTCACACTTCACCTCTGAGGACAGTGGATATTGAGGGAACCAAGAGAATAGGGTAGAACAGCTACTGATTAAAACAGGAGAGGAACACTCTGGCCTGTCTTCTCTCTTCTCCATCCTGGGAATTCACCCAAAAATTACTCCTTTGAAGAGCAGATGCAGCTTTTAAAATAAGCTGATGCAGCTTTAAAAGCATGCCCTGGAAGGACTGTCAGCAACCAGTGGCAGGATGTGGAGAAGAGGGAGGTATGTGCTCTGTACCTCTCATGGTGGGAGGTTAGGAGTAGCCACAGTGGTGGCTGGATGAGACTGCCTTCCTCCAGAACATCCTTCCCGGAGGATTGTCTCCTTGGGATCCTGTAGGCAGCCAGGGGAAGGGAGGAACATAGTGTGGAAGTTATGTGCATGTTTGGATGAAACAGCTTCTGGTTCTGACAACACCTTGTGCAACAACCTTCTCTCTTCACGGTGGCCAACAGAACTGTGCACAGAGAATGATGGAGCATGGATTTTATTTGTATGTTACTGAGGCAAAGTTAGCCAGCAGACAATTATATTCCTGACTAAATGCAATGAAAAACAGCAGCCAGGACCCAGCCCACAGAGCTTTGCCTCTTGTCACCTGGTTCCTTTCACCTCTCACAGGCTCAGTTTGAGTTTCTGTGGCAGTGCTTCTCAAGCCAGCATGTGTGGAGGAGACTCGCTTAATGTTTTCAAGTTGCTTGTGAGTAAGCAGTCATACTCCACCTCCCTGTGCTGAAAATGAATCTTGAAATCCCATTTGGCTTTTTTTTTTCTTTGTTGCTGCAGATACAAAGGGTTTAAAGGCAACTGCTCATTTTCCTTCATTGAGCAGTTCAGAGCCCTCCACCAGTGCAATGAGTACTGTGAGATGCTGGGGCTGAAATCTCTCCGAACTACTCATCAAAAACAGAGGAAAGCTACATCCACGAAAAGCAAAAATCTGCCAAACTCATCAACTGTGAAGAAAATGGTGCCCAAGAAGGCAAGAGAACATAGAGACTTCATTTCTTCTGAGCACTGAGTCTCACTGTCCCAGCTTGGAAACTGCTCTCGAGGACTTGTGGCTGTGACAGGCACCAGTGACCTGAGGGGATAACTTTGGTCTTTTGCCTTTTGACATTATTTTGGAGTCATCCTGATGCTGATCCCAGCAACAAAGGAAGGAGCTGATTTTATGTCCAGGGTGCCTGAGATTTAACACTGGGGCACTGTTTTGAAGACAAATTAATCCATCTCCTGGATTATTTTACGACCCTTCTGTTGGTTGGCATCTGCACATTCTGAATGCAGCACAGCTCACTGAAGAGTATCTTCCCATTTCTGTGTCTGTACCTGTGTCCCTGTGGGTTCAGCTGCTGTGGAAATATCAATGTATTTAAGATGCCACTTAGTATAAGTTTTGCACTGCATTGTTGCTCAGGCTGCTATAGAAAAAATTGGGTTTTTTTCCCCAGATTTTTGCATATTGTAATCGTACTATAATTCTACTCTTGTAACTTTTTTTCCCACTTACATGTCTTGTATTAAAAGACAAAGCCATTCATGATTGGACATATCTGTTTTCTAATTCCTGCCCCTCCCTCCAAATTAGCACCTTTCTGGTCCTCACAAAACAATGTTATGAGCTTAAAGATGGTCAAATTCTGTGATTTTTCATAGAATTCCTTGCTTTCCATGCAAAGTTTCTTGAATCTATACCCCCATGTTATAGTATTGTTGTGCTTGCACCTGTCCTGCTGTAGGACAGGTTTGGAGTCTGCATGTGGCCAAACAGCTCCCTTGGATTTTGGGACTCTCAGCAGTTTCAGCTCCAGTAAGTGCAGTGACAGAAACCAACCTGACTGCAGCATCAGAGTCACAGCAAGGATGGGCATCCTGGGCTCCCCACACAGGAGGAACATTTTCCCAAGGGAATTGAAAGCAAAGTGCAGGTCAGCAGAAAATGAAACATTTGAGATAGGTCAGATTAACTGTGCCAAAAAAACGTCTGTGTCTCTGCACTGAGGGCAAAGGAAGAGGGGTCAGACAGACATCAGCAGCTGAATTTCTGCTGTGACGTGGGACAAAGTTCTCCAGAGTAGCTCTGAAGCATTTGGGATTTTAATAGTTCTCTGCTAACTGAGGTGCAAGAGTCCAACTACAAAATGCTAATGCAGAACTTAGTCTTGCCGTAAAGTTTTTCATATGGTAGATAAACGGATCATTTTACATATTCTTTCAGTTTCTAGTGCTCTAAAAACCACTGAGCTGCAGTGGTAATGTTTTTCTAAAATGCCTAAGGCATTTCAGTGTCTATGTCCATATCCACAAAATACTAGACACATAACTCTTAAAATAATCTTTTTTTCCAAGAGGTGTCTGTATTCCTTAGAACTTTATTGATCAGTGGAAACTGGGCTCCTTAGTCCCTTTTCAAACAGAATCTTGGGTACGTTTGGAAATGTCACCTGAGTGTTCAGAAGTGTTCATAGCAGTAGTGAGTGAACCAGAATCCCTTGGCCCTCCACAGACTCAAGGAGACAACTTGAAATCTGGCACCAAGTGTCACTGTGGGCTCTGGCTCCAGCCTTAGAGCTTGAATAACCACCTCACCCACAAAGAGACAGTCAGTGAGTGTGGAGTATGCCTGGCCTTGAAATATGAGTCTGGAGCACACGTGAATTTTGTCTAAAACATAGGGTTAGGGTAACTTGTAACTGAGTCTGCAGCAGTTCTAACCTCTGTGGGGTGATGGGAATTAGGTTATTCTTCACAGTTCCAAATGGCCAAAGCCAGACTTTAAGTCCCATGATGTGACTGACTGATGTATCTTGGCCACGCTGTGGTCCCTGTTCCCAGTCCTTGTGCACACTCCTGTTTACACAACACCCGGGCCCAAGGCTCCACTGGGAGCAGCTTCAGGAGGCAGCTCATGGATTTGAGTTGACTGTTTGTTACTGGAAGGAGATGTAAGGTGGAGGGAGGACCCCATGAGGAAACAGGCACTATGATTCCAGTCCTTTCCTTCTATCACATAGCAAAAGTTTATATGCAGTGGTTATTGGTGGAGCTTTTCAGTGTAACTCCTGCAACTTTACCTCACAGAACCTACCAGTGAACTGCAGGGATGTGGCTCCATCATGCCATAACTCCTTTTTTGTTCTTACCATCAAGAGACTGTAGTATATCTAATACTTGTGTGGGTGTTGGAAAGGTCACGTTGCTCTACAATAAAAACCTTAATATAAAGCTTCTCATTTTTAAGCACAGTAGTAAGTCAGTAATAGGCTGCACTGCAGAGCACTGGGGCAGGTTGGGAATTGTCTGCCCACATGGAAGTTTGACTGAATATTTTAAATGGTCTTCTTTTAATATCACAGTTAGAAGCTGGGGAGCCTGCACTGCCCCTCCACCACTGGAGCCCCAGCAGAGCCCCTGCATCTCTCTAGGATGAATGATGTAGAACAGACTGTGATGACACTGCAAATCATGGAGCTAGTCCAAAATGCCAGCCCTAATTCTGCTCTTTCTGTTGATGTGATATGGATACTGTGCTCAGGCGAGGAACATATGAGGCTTAATGAGGGGGAAGAGAGAAGCAGCAAATGTTTTTCAGTCAGAAAACTTGCAGTGCTAGTGATGGGGAGCAGGGCAAGCAGGATGGAATAGGTTCCCTGGAGAGTACTTCTGTGTGGGTAGGGAGGAGAGGAGCTCCCTTGCCTTCTCAGTCCAAGGTTGAGGAGAAAAGTCACTGCTGTGAAAACATAACACACAGAGCCTTGCAGATAAGCTCACTGCTGTGTTCCTTCTGCAAGGCCAGGCAAAAGGGAAAGTTCTCTTGCCCACTGCACCCCCCCAACTCACCTGCATAAAGAGTCCCTCAGCCAGAAGCTCCTCAGCAAAGACCTTTCGAGAAATAAGCCATAATTATCTGCACCTCTGCTGATTTCACTGTGAGTCTACCACAAAATATTTTGGGTCTGCAAGGACTGTGGTTTCCTGAGTCTTAGACAGCAGGAGAGTACTGGCTTTGGGATCCTGACTGGTTATGGATGACTGAGGTTGCTTGTTTTGTAATGGTGGCAGAGAAATGGCACTGGGTCCTGTTGGTGCTCACTGGCCTTACAGGTGTCCAGTCTGTGACAGAGGTTTTGGATCTGGCCCACTACATCAGTCTTTCCAATTCATTTATCTGCTCCCTGCAGACAAGGGACAGGGCCTGACCTTGTGCTGTGGGTCACATCAGCCCTCAGCTCTCCCCTTCCACCTTTTCACTGTGGACCTGACACCTTTTTGCAGAGCTAAAAGCTCAGCACTGACCCAGGTTCCTGTTGCCCAAACACACAGTGAAGAAGCACTTGGTGTTGTGAATATTAAGGTTGCCACTCCCATTGCAAATCAGAGCACAACATCCTGTGAGCCTAAATCTTGGATTATTCATTGGGATTTAGACTCCTCGGTGCACTGTTAGTGCTTGGCTTTCATTAGGCCTTTGAAAATTTCTACAGATGATCCTTATTCTTTACAATTGTTTTCAGAAGAATTTCTGTGAGGAAATTGTGACAGTTCCCAAAACAGTAGATTTAGAACGTAAGGCAATGGGCTTGAGTGTGGTGCTCATTATCCACACCCTTGTGATATGGAAGGGAGCAAAGCTGAAAGTGTGTGAAACCTGGATAAATGATGTTTCAAGCTAGAGGTAATAGACTTTTATCAGAATTTTGGGAAGTGTTATATCTGAAAAATGTCACAAGTACCTCAGTCAATTAATATTCCAAACTTATATTGTAATTCAATGCCAGAGCTACAGCTGGAGTTTCCCTCCATGGGTTAATTGGTTGCAGTTTTCTATTGTCCTGATCAGTTCAACATAAAAAAGAAAATCCCAAACTGGCCTCTCAGAGGTAATCACAACCCTATTGATTCCAAGGAAATCCGCATTCCTAATAGTGAGATTATAGTGATGATTCCTTAAGATGTCTCATGTGCTTTACAGTGGGGGTCTGGAAGCACAGGTAGCAGACTATGGATTTCCCACATACTGTGGTGCTTTTACTTATAAAAGAAGGAGCAGAGCCATCCTGCTGTACATGGACCAAAGTTGTTTATTCCTCAACACAATGGGAAGATGCAGTGCCAGAGGTCCCACACCTTCCTGACCTGATGCCTTGTCTGCCAGTAGCTATTTAGTGTGATAATGGCGTTTGATAGACTGGACACAAACACCATTGTCACACTCCACAGCTCTGGGAGCAGGTCCTTAGCCCACAGGAGGAGTGATGGATGCACGTTGCAGGCTTCACTGGGGGGGCAGGGCAGGGAGTGTTCAAAGATCTGCAAAACAGAGACAAGACCATGTTTATATGTACTGATGCATGGGACATCAGGATTCTCACAAGGAAGTGGGACACAGGATTCCAAATTGCTTTGAGGTGAATATTTTGTGTCAGGCTGCTGTAGTAGTGCAAAAGTGGCTTTTAGAGTGTAAGGGAGATGGACAGGCACCAGGAGAAAGTAATCCATGCTGTCCTAAAGACATTCCTGAAAGGAGGGATGAGTCATTCTTGCTGGGATATATGTCTCCTCTTATTGATGGAGACAACTCAGAATCAGCATCAGACTTTTATACCTATGTCAGAGCTGAGGAATCACAATGGTAGAGATTATATTTGATTTTCATATACTTGTTTTTATCAACATTTTTGAGTAGCCCACATACAAGGCAGCAATTTGGTCCATACTCCTGATCCCAGTGCCCCTGTCCTGTTCCAGGCATATTCTTTTGGGACACTTCAGCACCTGTGCAATAGGGAATTAAGCACAGTTATGGTGTTTAATTCTGCACAGGCCAGGTTTTTCAGTGTAGCAGGGCAGTGTTTCTGTGAGCGTTTAGCCTGCCAGTCCAATAACATTTTTTGCACACCCTCAATGAGTAGAAAACATCCCTTAAAAGATCCTGTCAGGACTAGACTAAGAGCAGAGAAAACATGCTGCACAGGGATTTGTAACCCATGGGAACTCAGTTATATGCCATCATCACACCCGAGTGCTGCAGAGAAGCAGAGAAAACAGAGAAAGAGGAGCACAGGGAAGGGAGGAGAATAGGGCTGAGGGGAATAGTAATAGCCTTTGTTTTTTGTAGCTACTGAAAGCTTGAACTTTCTGACTCATTCCATGTGGACGGTTAGAAGCCCCTTGGGAGGGGATGGAGTAGTCTTTTTGTGCCTAGAGATGAGGATGGGATGTCTTACTTAATGCTTTTTAACTGTCCCTCTCATTTACTTTTAACTCAGTAATGCATTCCGGTTTTACATCCTGAGGAGAATTTGCTCCCCATGTGTAATAAACCAAGACTCTCCAATAGTCTTCTCAATCTGGTTCTGTTTTAGCAACAGACTGTTAAGGAAGTTAAAGCACTCAAAAGGCCCATCCTCTGAGAACTCTTCCCATGGGCTTAGCCTTCCTATTGGATCTCATTTTGTATGGGGCACAGAGGGCTCCCAAATCCAGATGTTGATGCAGATCATCAGGTTGGGACAGTCAGCTCACTCTATTCTACAGCATCAAATGCTGAAATGGCAGCAGAGGGGGACACTAATGCACCCTGCTCCTACCCAAACTGCCAGTGTACTCTGCACAGTGTCACAGGGGCTTCCTCTACAATTCTCACCTTCTGATCCAACTCTGTGTCTTTTCTGGTTCCTTTTCTTAATTGTGATATAATTCAACCAGTGTTGAGTGCGAACTCATTAGGACTCTGGATAAGTTTAGCTCCTGATTTACATCTGATCAAACCTCAGGGAAGTGTTTGTGATAACTCAGTGCCACGAGCTGGCAGTGTGAGCTGGGTCCTGAGCTGCTGAACGGAACAGCAGAGAAGTGGAACTCCACTGCCTGGTCATCAGGCCAGGCTGTTTTGCTTCTCAAACCTGATTATTACAAAGGTGCTGGCAGTGCCATCCCTGCCACAGAAGCAAGCCTAGAAGTGCTTGGGAAGGGGTGACACTTTTCCAAAGGATTTTCCTGTTCTGCTGATTGTGTCTGTGTTTGGAGTCTAGTGCTGCAGTGGGACAGAGCGCTCTGTTTTTTTCTGTTTTTCTCTCTTTCCTCATATGCATTTTATGTAGCTTTCTCTCTGCAGCAGAAAGGGAAGGTCAGGCAGGATCCTACGGTAACGAAGCTCTCCAAGGAAAAGCCTGGCAATCCTGGGCAGAGCAGGAGAGCCTGGCAAAAGGGCTCTAGGCTGCAGAATGTGTATGACAGGAGAAATTTAGGCTGCTGATGCATCTGCAAGTAGGCATTTTATAGTCCCACAGCAACATGGAGGCTTCCAGCAATTCAACACGAATATTTCCAAGACAAGAGGCAATGAATAAAAGGGAAATGACCACTAGTTTTTAATACTGCAAAGGAAAAAAAAAACAAAACCCAGAGCCATAGGAAAGTTACTGGTCAGTACATGGAGAAAGCAAAATGTAGTCATCAGAGAAAAAAACAAATCCCCTCTTTGCTTCTCTTCTGCTGCACATCTGTGTAAAGAACGTTATCGGAATGTTCTAATTAAGAGGCGCATTGTGAAGAAGAAGAGGGTTTTCCAGAGGGTTTTTCAAGATGGATCTCGGAACCTCTCCTTCCTGTATATCCAGACCTGGAAACTCTACTGTACCCCTGGAAAGTCTGGCAACTTCCCCACCACCCCTCGTTTTTAAGCAGTAAACACTTAGGGTGCCTTGTGCTGCCCTAATAAAAGCCTGATCTCTTCACAGGTGCAGGCAGAGATCCCCAAGTCTGAGACACTGAACCCTGTTAAATCACCCAGACAGGCCACGGGCAAGTGCAGGTATTTCACTGTGCTGAAGTGCTCAGTGTTCAAAATCCACCTGCACTATTTTAGTTTGTTAATACCTTTCAGCATTTCCTTTCCCTCGCATGAGCTGAGCACAAGAAGGTACTTACCATCAGAGACAAGTGCCAAAGGATCCTCTGGAGTGTTATTAGGGCTTGGCAGAACTGGGATTCTCTTGCAGAACATTTTGCTGACTCTCAGTGTATTTGGATCATTGAAGTCTGGGTTTTCTTTTCTGAGTTCCCAGCAGTGGTCAGCTGTTGCAAGCCTTTGGTTCCAGTGGACACCTTTCCCTCTCCCTTTATGGGATCCTGAGATTTTAAAGTAAACAACTCATTCTTGCTCTGATAAGGCATATTAAAATATTGATCTGGGGGAGGGAGATGGCCCTCGCTGCACTGAGCCAGAGTCACCTTTAGTCAGACTAAGGAAAGAAAAAAAAGCTCTGAGACCTCAATTTTCTCTGTTCCTTCAGAGAGCACATGTCAGGAAGGAAAAATGCAAAATCTGGGGATTTTCAGCTGCCTGTTGTGGGGAACCCTGAGATGAAGGTGTTTAGCTGCATGTTTAGATGCAGTGTTTAGCTGCATGTTAGTTGCTTACTTCTGCCAATGGGACTGATTTTACCAGTTCCTCATGTCACAGTGCTCATCTGATGTTCACTGCTGGGGCTTGCCAATCTTTTTTTGTTTTTTTTTAATTTTGATGTGCTGTAAGCACAGGAGTTTTTCTGAACTCTTAAAAAAGCCTGTCACATTTCTCATGGATTTTACTTTCCAGCACACTGAGGAGGTGGAAGGGAAAGCCTGGCTTCAGCTGAGCCTATCTGAACACCACTGGTGAACCCAGGAATTGCACACACCTCCTGGGACCTTGTCCAGATTGTCAGTGAGACCATTGCATAAACCTCCACATTTAGGGCCTGATGAATTTCACATTTTTTGTGAAGGCTAGTATGGGATTTGAACCTGGGATTTTTTCTGAACATAAAGTCACACCTTCAGAATGGTAACCTTTGGTACTTAACTAGTGGGCATTTCATTGCTTCCTTCCATTACCAGGCTTCAGTTCCATTAGAACATTTTGGAACAGTCTGAAATAATGGTGTGGGGTTTTAAGAAGCAGTTTTCAATATAATACTTCACAGAAGTGTGGAATCAGGTCACTAATTTTGGCTGGATGTGTCCATCCAGCAGCAGAAAACACTGTGAAATCAAATCTAGAAAACATTCCGTGTCTTGCTATCTCCTTTTTACACTCTCTTCATTACCAGTTGATGGCACATCTCTTTTGCTTTAGATTGTCTTGGCCTGCAAATTTGTCATGGCAAGAATGTTCTACTGTTTCCTGAAATGCTCTTTCCTAAAATATTGATGTCTAATCCTGTGATATAACTAATAATGTCACAGCCATGGCTAAAAGCAGGGCCTGCAGTGTGCTCTTCATGTATTTATAGGTTCTTAGCAGCCTGATCCCTGCATATACAGCTCAGAAAATGGGGCTCTACAACTGTAGGTGAAGCAGTGGCCACTACACAGAAAGCCTGGGGAGAGGCTGGAGCTGCATTGCAACATCCAGTACTGCTGCAGACTGGTTTGGACAAGTTCTTTGAAATTAAATACCAAAGTATTTGGAAATTCCTGGAAAAAGAAAAGAAACTGGTTTGTTTAAATGTTACTAAAGGTGACATAGGGACAGATAATGCAACACACGTTGCACATGCAACTGAGGGCCAGTTTCTTCCCTTGGAAATATATAGATATGACCTCAAGCAAAACCATCTAGCTTCAAAGTTCACTCTAACTTTGAAGCTGGCATTGTTTGGACCAGAAGGCTGAGTCCAGTGACATCCAAAGGTCCCTTCCAGCCTAAATTATTCTTCGGTTCTATTTTATGTGCAGAACTCCTGGTGAATAAGTTGTCACTAGAAAAAGGACATAATTTGACCCATACAAAAGTTCTTTACTTTCATATTTCATATGTAAAATGTGGAGGATATGATAAGTGAAATAGAAATCTGAGGGATGATTTCTCTTCTGCATGGAAATAGTGAACAAACAGCTCCAAAACTGAAGGAATAACTTGCCACAGGGGAAAAATCAGGCTGTGTTAGGAGGCTTTTTACACTGTGAAGATATAATAAACAGGAAGGAGCTATGGTTTGGCTCTACAAAACCTTAATTAAGAAATTCTTCAGTTAGAGAAGTATTTTGCCCATGAGCATCTCACTAGTCCCTAAGAAGAATTGCTTTCTCTGTCTCCTGGTGATATGGGCCTGCCAGTTTGGGAGGGCTACAGAGTGAACCTCCTTTGGAGCTGGTTAATTCTGACCATGAATGCATTGCGTGTTCAGCAAAGCCCATTTAGAAAACCTGTCTGAAGGGCTGTTACCCCCACCAGTTATGGTGTTTATTCAGATTGCACAGTCAGTGTAAGCTGAGACTTGCAGGTCAGGGTTCTCTTACAGGACAGGGCCTGCAAGGGGCTCACCTGAATCACTTCTAATGCTTTTTTTCCCTTTACACTTAAAGTCAGCATAGTATGAACTTCATATATAAAGAAAAATGACACAGAGAAGGATCCTATGTGTGTGTAAGGCCAGTAGGGCGAGGTGAGTGGATTGGGAAGAGCTTTCTGTTCCTTGTTTGAAGGCCTAAGGCCTCATGATATCCAGCTCATGTGTCAGAAACCTCAGGGTAAAGTTGTTTGCAGTTTTGAGGAATATGGGAATCTAGACCCCCAGAGGATGGGGGCTGGTTAGAAATAAAAATGCCTAAAAAGGAACTACTGAAGCAGCAGTCCAGAGGGACCCAAATTTTTCAGTCCTCTAGACCCCTGATATTTAATGATTTTCTTTCCATGGATTCCAGCCTCAGAACTGCTGCACTGGTGTCCATTCACATAGAAGGACCTGAGCTGTATCTTTATGGCTTTGCTCCAGCACATAATCAATACTCTTAAAGAGATTTGGGGCTGGCTATTTCATCCATGGAAAAATCCTGTCACAGTCCCACCAGCTGTGGGCATGGCTCCCTTGATTTAAACTTCTAGACAAATCTGGGTCAAAGATTCAGGCTGGAATCTTTTATGGAGAAAAATGACACATACCCAATGCTGGAACTGAATTTATCCCTTTGCTTTGTTAATGTCAGTTAATGTCAGATTCTGTGCTGCCTTACATCTTTTTTGGATGTGGCCATATAATTTTTCAGGGGACATTGCTGTGGGAACTCTTGGGCTCAGCGTGAGCAAAGCTGTTGTTTATCAGTTTACCCCAGATTACTGCAGCATTTGAGGGCACATTTACCAGCGTTGTACCACGATCTCATGGACAGAGGTGCGGGGTACAAATGCTGGAACAGCTCAGATCCCTGAGGGGAAATACTGTGACCCTTGTCAGTCGATGGCCAGTGGTTAAAGATTATCTGTGCTGGTCACTCTGACTGCTGGATAGAGAAAGATTAACTAAAAGCAGCAGAAAGGAGAGCAAAGGTCTTTAACCTGGAAACCATGATCTCTTCTGATTTCTGTGGGACTCAGTAAACGAAATTGATTTGAGTTTCCCAATCATCAAGCTCATTACATCAGTAATGGATGGACCACGCTGGCATTTCCTATAACCATTCACCCTCTGATACATCCAACACAGAGAATCCAAATTGGGAATTATTTTCAGATTAAGGGAGTGAGATCTGAGTGACACTGCACTGTCCATGGCATTGCTGTTTCCCAGCAAAATAGTTGGGGGCAGGATTTAAGCAGTTTTATGTAAGCAGAAGGCTAACAGTTGAAACTTGTATTTAGCAGTCCCCCAGGAGAGCTGCTCCCTGTGCAGACACTGCTGGGCACACTGGGGTGGGATGGATGTCCTGGGGTAGTTCTGAGGGGAGAACCCCCAGCTGTGTTGCTGTTCCCTGAACTGCACTTGAACCATCAGACTGGGCACAGCGTGGGGGCTTGGGTGCACATGAGGATAAGCAACTTTATTCAGTTTTTATGTTTGCAAATTTAAAGCATGTTTAAAACCTCTCCTCAGCACTTGAAGAGGCGTTGGTGGCCAGAACTCTGTCAGTCCCCAGTGCCCAGGGCTGAGGGTGGCACTGCTGAGGGACCCTCACAGTCCATGTGGTCCGTGCCCAAGGCTGAGGGTGGCACTGCCCTGTCCCCATCCCTGTCCC
>VYZS01111605.1:0-12325 GCA_013400695.1 Neodrepanis coruscans | reverse complement strand
TTTTTAATGGGGAATTTGAAAAATGTTCCAATCAGTTCCTGAGGTTTAGCATTCAGTGTTGGTTTAGAAGACAGTAACCCATCCAGATTGTTTTTATTTTTATCCAGCAGGGTAAAAACTTCCCCAGGGGCTGCTTTTCTCTGTCCTCCCAGGAACATTGGCAGTTGCAGAATGAGCTCTTTTGTATCTGTCCAGTAGGTTGGATTTCAGATACACCACGTGTGCCTGGGCTCCCCTTTCAGCTGCCCTTCTGTCCCTCTCTGATCTGAACTCATCTGGGGCCCCTGGGCTGACTCAGCTCCTGGGGAAAGAGTCTGGCTTTGGGTCCAGCTCTGCACCCACCTCCGGGGGGGGTCATTCCACAGGTGGTTCATCTCCCTTGGAAGGATGGATTGGCTCTGTGGGAGGCCTGGCATCACCTTGTTTCTGATTCAACAGCAGCAGCAAAGTGTCTTGTCAAGGCCTCAAGTTAGGCAGGAACAGAACTCACTATCCTTGTGCCTTCTGTCCTTTCAGGGATTTATTGTGGGTTGGGAATAAAGCTTGTTTCAGGAGAAAGCAGAACAAGCTTAATAGGCAGAGTAGAGTATGGATAACACCCTTTAAAATCCCAATTTTTGCACTTTACAGACAAGAACACAGGGCTTGCCATAATATGGGGCTAATCTTCCCTCATGTTCTAAGTACAGGAAGAAGGGGCCATAAGGATTATGTTTGCCAAACTATTGTTATATCTCTTTCTATTGGAATTCTTGTGTGATTCAGTAATGCAGCTAATTTTGTACACAATAAAATGTTGTCATGATGACTTAATTTTGCATTTTCCTAGGAAAGAAAAAGCAGATTCATAAATGAGGTTTCCTGTAAGCAATTTAATGGAGTGTGATTCTTAAACATGAGCTCTTAGCAATTCTGAGTTGTGATACAGAGTGGCAGTTACCTCAGCTTTCCTTTGGGAAGGGTGCAAGAATTTCCAGGATTGCTTCCACCACAAGCAGCAGAGCTGTAGAAACTGATGTTACATACTTGAGTTCTCTCCTCAAGAATATCATTAGATGAGCAAGAGCAGTTTGGAGTTCTCAGTTTTGGCAATACCACACAAATTCTGTGAGAGTTAAATGCAGTTTCTGGAGATTGTACCAATTCAGTTTTCATTTGATGAAGGGGTGATTCACACACGCTTTGTGCAGTGTTTTCAGAGGTGGTTTATCCAGAAGGGATTTTTCTCAGTGAGGCCTTCATGTTTCTTTTGTCTGGGCTGTTCAAGCACCATCCCTTTGCAGATGGGAACACTCCTGTTGAAGCCTCCTCAGCCTGACACACCGAGGCTCATCTCTATTTCTTCATTGTTTTGGCCATTTCTCTGCAGATTGTCACAAAGCACAGGTGTTCATAGAAACAGGAATCCAGGCTGCCTTCCTGCCTTGTGGAAACTTCCCTGGAAATCTCTGGGAATCCACAATGAACCCCCTGCTCCGGTGCATTGAGCACCAAGGAGCTCTTTAAGCATTTCCTTAGGACACTTTTTCCATAACACCAGGCAGCTCAGTGAGATGAAAAAATAAAATCAAATAGTGGGTTTATTGTTAGGTAACTGTTATGTTTTAGAATGACCAGAACCAGGAGTTTCATGGAAACTGGAAGGATGTTGAAAACTCTTTCAGACCTGGGCTCTGCTGAAGCTCCTCTGTCACCCACTTCCTTCTCTTCTTTGGGAACATTTGTGCCCTGGTGCAAACACACAGACAAACTTCCCAAGGGAAAGTGACAGTCTTGGACAATAATGGGCAGGGAAGGGTTACGTTACATGGCTACATCTCCTTCCCTTCATTTCTTCCTCATGGTCTTCTCTTGTTTTCCCTTTCCTAAGAAATAACTGGATTGCTTTTAGCAAACAAATATCCTTAAAAACAGCTATACCATTTCGTTTGCATGCCAGTTAGAAGAAAAATAGCTGTTCTTTCTCTCATGGTTCCATGTAATTTGTCTTTTCAAGTGTAACTTCTCCTCCCTTTGTGGCTTTCTTCCTGGAAACTTCATTGCAAATCAATACTTGAAATCTCCCAAAGAACAAAATATTCCAAATAGGAAAAAAAAAGGAATTTGTTACAATAAATGCCTTCCAAAGAGATTTCTTTTTTTTTAATGAGAATATAAACACAGAACCTCTCATCAGCATATTAAAACTCAGATGCTGCTATGCCTCTGAGCCTGTCACTATTTATAAAAACAATGAAGCCTTACATGTGTCATTGCTTTATGTTCCTGATTTCAGTTGCAATCTTAAGCACTTCAGGTCCTGGGGGCAGCAGCAGTGCCTAAACGATGAGCTCTTTGAGACAAGAGCTGTTTTCTTTGCTTTGTTCTCCCTGTTGTGCAGTTTTGTGCTCACAGGCACTGAGGTGATCTCGGCTTAGCAGTTTCCCCACCTTCTGAGCTCAGCAGATGATGAAATCCTTCCTTTCCAGGAAGGACTGTCTGGGAGTGAAGCACCCCAGAGAACCTGGGGAGATGGTTCAGCTTCTGTCTTCCACACATTTCTTGCAGAACCGGAGCAAAGTCAGTCCCTCTGCCTTTGTTCCAGCCCTGAGCTTCCAAGAAAGTTCTGACTGCTCTAAAAAGCAAATGATGGTGTTTTCTTCTTTTACTCTGATCTTTTTAAAGCACTGCTGTGATGAGTGAGGAGATTGGCTTTGTTTGCCCAAAGTGTGTCCCAGAGGGAGGGGAGAGTCAGTGGGAATCTTGGGCTGCAATCGTGGAAATAGCAGTGCCTGTTCATCCCTCAGGGTTAGAGACACACTCAGGGCTCTGCAAACACATGAAACTGAGCCATCTTTCTCACCAAACATGCCAAATGGTATCTAAAGTGGGGTGAATCAGGCTCATGAATTTTATTAATGATTTATTTACCAAAAGTGCATTTGTTCGACAGTCACAATTCTGCACTGATTTGGCTGATGGCTTAGGAAAGGAAAAGATACTGGAAATACAAATGTGCTGCAATTCAAGCAAGATTTTTCAACATTTGCCTTCAAAATCACTTTGAAGTTGCCAATATTTAGTTTTATGTAAGAAAAGGGGAGGTTAAAGAATGAAAGACAGCACTTGCGTTCTGGTCAGCCAAAATATTCAGCAATTCCAAATGATTCCTTTTGCAATCTGTGTTACTGAAAAACCCTGAAAGATAAAAATGGAGTGTAGCTCCATGGAAATGTGAGGTAGCAGACACTCAGCTGGCCTGGCTTCAAACAGGCAATTAGCACTGGAGCTGGCACGTGGTGCTGGCTGCACTTGGAGTTGGCTGGGTGCTCTTGGGTTTTTTTGGAAGCCAAACTCTTAAGAAGCTGCCTCTACAGATTTAGTGCCATGAATATAAGAGCAAATGTCAAGAGCAGAGTCAAGTGAACAACAGAGAGGCTCCAAATGTAGAAGGAGCTATGCTACTGTCCTCATTTATAATTCTGTGGGGGAAGTCAGCATCTTTTTAGTAGCAAAGATGAACTGGATTCTCATTGAATATAGTTTCATGTTCCTTGTAAAAGGCCATGTGGTCATAACTTGGTATTTTCACATTTCTATGTCATTTAGCATGTCTTTATCTGAGTCACTAATAAGGTTTGATGGTGTCACATGTATCAAATAGAGTCAGAATTGATTTACTGCCTTCTCTTTGACCCCATAATGAGCTCCTTGTACTGCCCAGCATTTCAGTGGGACCAGACTGACCCTTGCGCACAGCACGTGGCTGAGGGTGGTCAGCAGAAACTGCAGGGAGGTTTTGGAGAGCAGGGCACTTGTCCCAGTACATCTTCTGGAGTCTTATTTATTTCCTGGGCAAGCACAGACACTTTGTTTTCTGTGCCTTAAGCTAATGTGCTGTGATGGTGCTGCCCCAGGGATTGTCCCTCAGGAGCTCCTCCATCTTACACAGAGGAAAGTGCAGCATTGTTTTGTCCCTGTCAGTGAAGGGGAAGTTGCTTCATTCCCCCTGAAGCACCACAAACCCAGCCTGAAGTCTTCCCTTTTCTCTCTGTCGTGGAAGAACAGAAATGGAAGGTTGTTTGAAATTCCTTGCTCACCTTGTGGCCCCAACAAAGCCCACATCTCCCCCTTCTCTCTTGCCTGCCACTGAGGTTTATGTCTGCCTGCCAACACTCCAGGCTGCAGTACCCTGACATTTTGGCAAAGCTATGGGTTTTTTTCTTAGGAAGGGAGGAATAGCAGCTCTTTGTCATGGGCAGTTCAAAGTGAACTACCAGCCTGAATTTACCCTGAACAACATGTGTGCTCTTCAGAGGAGGAAAGGCCAAACACCAACCATGGCTGTTTGTTGAATTCACACCTCAGTTTCCATTGTAAAGCAAATTTAAGCCACTGCAAGAGCAAAGCAATGAGTTGAGCAGAGGGATTTGCCCCTGTAGATGAAGTGCATGGTGTGGGTTTCTGGAGATAACCCACCAGACTCACTGAACCATGAGTATGACATAAAAAATGATCATTTTGTATGGCCTCTAGGTCTCCTGCTGATCCTGCATTACTAATTGGACCTGTCCAAACTCAAACAGTGCTTCAGCTGGTGCTCCTCTAGAACAGCTTTATATGTGCTTCTCCTATAAAAAGGGAAGAAATTAACCTTAAAAATACATTCTGTGATAAAGGATAGAAACTTCCTTCTTTCTGCTGTTGTTGAAAATGTAGTCAGGAAACTTACTGTGAGGGGAAAATAGGGGCATCATTTAGGGGAGACAGAGAGGGGGAAAATCCTATTAATGACTCAATTCAATACAGCAACCTCAAAATTAAAACATCTATCATGGTTTACTCTGCAAATAACACTGAAAATACTGGTTTCAGCCTATGAATGCAATGAGAGTGGGAGAATGGGGGATCCTACTGCTAAAATAGCACTTGTCAAGCACTATACCCTGCACCTGTTCAAACCAGTATTCTCCTGGATTTCAGTGGAAGGATTGGAAATTGGAAAGTCCTGTCTCAAGGCTCTGGCTGGGAGCAATGGATCTGTGTGGGGTTACAGCCCTGGGACATGTGGATCTAGACACACTAAGGAGAAAGCTGGATCTTCAACCCCTTCTGTCTTTAGGTGTTTTATCCTTGATGAGCTGCAAACTTAACTGACATTCTATCAACTTATTTAAGGAACAGAAAAAAAAGGTAGAAACTCTGTGTCAAAAGAGTAGAGGGAAAGTATAGGAATGGAGAGTAATTAAGGGGCATTATTTGGATGTTATTTATGTTGCTGTCTTTGCTGAGGTCAGAGAGCCAAGCTGGCAGTACCCAGGGGAGAAGGAGCTGTAGTGAATGGGGAGTTGGCCTGTGACTCCCATGGTTTCAGTGCCGTGTCACAGGCAGTGCCACCAGAATCCTGAGCTTAGCAAGGTGGGACAAGCTCTGAGACTGTGCTGGGTCTGGGCATCTCCAGCTGACCTCAGTGAAAGATACAACTCCCAAATGTAAGTATGGACAGAATTCCAAAAGAAACAGTGTCTATTGAGCAGCAAGAAGAAGTTTTTCTGAAATGGTTTCTCAGCAGAAAGCCAAGGCTGGTTAGGTTTTATTTCTGCAACACGATGTTTCAATATGATCAGGGGACCTTTCTCTTGTTTTGTACCTGCACAGCCACACAGATTTCTGCAGCTGCAGCTCAAGGGAGCGAAAATCCAATGTGGCCTTTGCTGCCTAGGAAAGGTTAACAGTGGGTAACTGCTTCCCACTCTCCATGGAAGAGGCTCAGGAAAACTGCTTTTGCCCTAGGGGCCTGACCCAGTTTGGCTTTCTCAGTGGCCTGTGTGAGTTGGTTCTGCTGTGTGTCAGGGAGGGGGGGGTTGTTCCTCTGCTCCTGCTCCCGTGAGCAGCTGGCACTGCAGAAAATAGATTGTGTTCTGGAGCTCAGGGGGGTGGGTGGGTGGATGGCACCCTCCCAGTGTTTGCAGACACGTGTTGACATGGTTTGTATTTTCTGTTCAGACACTCTTTCTTGTGTCTTTTGGAGTGTAATGGACCAGAGCAAGCAATCTCCCCCTTTTGAGGTCAGCAAGCTGGGACAAGGGCAGGCAGGTGGAAAAACAGCAGAGGATGCAATTTCATTATAGGATCTTCTTCCTGAATTGGTTTAATCATTTAAATTGCAGGGGGGTCAGACAAGGGCACAGTGTCTGGTCAAGGGGAGCCCTGAAGTTCCTGCACAATCCTCAAATGTTCCTCTCAAAAACTGTGATTGAACAGTTTTCTAGGAAAGTACATTAAACGTACTTTTTTTTATAACTTTTCCTTCTTCCTCAGTTAAAAACCACCTGCCAGAAGACAGACAGAACAAACAGCTAAAAACATTAGGAAGCTCTAAATGCATATATACATGAAATCCAGAGGAAGTGACTATCTTTAATAAAGATTTCTCCCAGTATTTGCAATTCCAATGCTATATTGGTGTGTGAGTGCTAGAGAGAGACCTCAAGTAAAAATGACTGGAAAGGAACTATTTTTATTGCAAAGAGAAAGAGAGGTACAAGGTAATCAAATAGCATACACAATGAAAAGCAAATTAGATTTCTGAAACCTTCCTGTCTTTACTGCCTCCCATGTGGCGTTTGCAGCACGAGCAAGCAAACTTGTTTATTTTATAAATAGCAGGGCAAACCCTTGCATCCTCCTCACTCCCCTCGTGCCAATCTAACACTGCAGGTGATGAGAAATGGATTTCAAACTGCTCTCTGAGTCAGCCTGAGAAGGGATGTCAGCCTCCTTCAGCTGCTTGCAGGGTACTGGGGCAGCTGGAGAAGGAGGAGGGTTGGCCACAGGCAGGATTCAATGTACTGGTTTGAGCTGGGAAGGGGTCAAGTCAGGCACAGCCAAAGGCTTGGGACAGACCATTAACTCTGGGCTGCTCTGAAGTGTCCAGGGCATCTGGAACTGGGGGTGGGTGAAGAGAACAGAGATTTGAGTCCACCTGGCATGTTAAGGTATTCTTTTCCTTTACAGAGGATAAGATCCTCCCACATTTAATCATAAATGTGTGAGAAAGGTTAGAAGTACAGCAGGATTCATATCTGGGTGTGATAGGTCTGTAATTTGATCACACCAGACAGATTGCCTGGGAGCCACTTCAGCTACTGGTGGCATTTCTCACTGTTCTTCAGCATTTCTGTCTTCTAAGTACCTTTGACTTTGTAACACCCAGGGGCCTGGCAGTGACTCAGGTAATCAGAGTTCTACCCCTGCCTCTCCCAGCATTTCCCTGGGTGATCCTGAACGAGAGACTTCATTAATTTTAATTGGATGCTGTCATGAGAAAGGGCTGGTTGGGCTGGGCTGTGAGTCTGCACTCCCTGCATCCCTGTTCAGGCAAACTCCTGTGAATTCTAGTGGGAATCTCCTCTGGGGGAAGGCTGAGGAACTGCCACAACTGCATGTGCTCAGAAGGTGCCAACAGCTGGATATAGACCTGGAGAAGGCCTGTTAGAATCTGCTATTAATACTCCTTTTCTTGTCTGCCACTTGAACACATTGCACAAGGCCCTTCCTGGCTGATTGCAGTGTCACACCAGCACTGCCAAGTGAGTCTGTTCTGGCAGCAGCTCTGCTGAGTCCATCCAAACCCTGGGCAGGTCCTGGCCATGAAGGAAGAAGCAGGAGATGCTGGGGGGTTTGTTTTTATCCCCTACCACTGTGAAGCAGAAAAGAGCAGGTAGATAAGTTTCCCAGGAAGTTGTGTGTCCTTGTTCCCATCTCTAACCCCCCAGAGAGAGGGGCCAGGCTTATAGTGCAGTAGAAATCCAGACAAAAGAGATTCTTCCACACAGGAGACCACTGGCAGTTTATATAATTCTCCCAAGATCCTTAAGAATATTGCAGATGACAGGAATGTGGAAATATTAGATGAGAATGTGAGTGTGCCTGATTTACATAGCTTTGTAGAGTGAACATTGCTGTTGTAATTAAAGTGACAGCTACTGATTAAACCATATCCTTTTAGGTGCAGGAGTATTATTAAAAATACAAGAAGAGTCAGAAAAAATTACTGGAACTGTGTAAAATAAAGACAAAAATTTAAATATTATTATGTTCCATCTGGACTCTGCAATCTCTCCCATTCATTTGTGATCCTCAGGAGGCTGGGACAAGCTCTTGACATGCAGGAAAAGGGGGGAAGGAGTGTGCAGAACAGTCCTCTATTTTTATGAGAAGTATGGAAATGCAAGCGTGATATTATGACTTCAAATGGCTGGTAATTACTACTTGCAGACTGTGATGTTGTTCAGTGTATTTGGTCCTGAAAATAAAGTGTTCACCAGCCCTTGCTGACAGAACAGCACAGGTATGAGCCATCACTTAGCCAAAGGAGAGCAAACCCACATCTTACTGAACAGAAAAGGGCTCTGTTTTACAAGTCTCACTTATAACCCTTTCCTGTAGGAAGAGACCCAGATTAGTATTTCTTTTAGCTGAGATTGAAGTGGATGAGTTTCAACCTATGCTTTCAGAAATGGCAGCAATTTGTACTTTTGGGTGACCTCTGCTTGCTTTCCTTGTCCAGGGCTTGGCCACCAGTCCAAAGGGTTTCCTTCATTTTCTGTCAGTGCTTTGTGGTGTCTGAATGATGAATTGCCACCCTCAGAAAGACACTGTTTCCTCAGAATAAACAGCGGCCCAAGAGCTCCTGGTTAAGGGACTGAGAGACAAAGTAACCTATTTTTGCTGCTTTCACCAGCAGAAAGGTTTGGGGGATAAATAAGCAACAAGGGAAGGAGCAGCATGGAGCAGGCAGATTTGTACTGAAGTGGGCCTTCAAAGTGAAGATAACATTGTCTAATCCATCTCTGACCCAGATCCTCAAGGATATGTAGCTGTTTTACCCTGGTGCTTAAATGATTTTAAGGGTATGGGCATGGAAATACGTGTCCTTGGTGCTCACACCTGGTTCTTGCACTAAGGGAAGTGCAGAAGGGAGGATCCAGCAGCAACTGAGGGAGGAATGTGCCATCATGGGGAACATGACCATCCCACTTCTGGGTCAGGCAGGACAAGGATTTTAGGGGAGCTAAAAATTTCTTTTTCCAGTCCATCAGTAAGAAATCCTGACCAGGAGGATGGGGGACTGTTCTGGATGTAATCACTTATTAATACATAGGATTGGGATTCTAAACCATTCCCATTTAAAGGCACATTCACTATATGCAAATCCAGCCCAGGGATGGCAATCTGAAACCCCTGACTGGGGAATATTGTGCAGGAGAAACCTAGGTCTGGAACCCACCTGTAGATTATGTTCTCTGTGTGTCTGCTCTGCACTGACAGAACCCATGGAGTTGAATATAAAGGAAAACATTACCAACTCTCCAAACCAGGCTTCAGCCTCTGGGTTCCACTGACACTGAAAACCCTTTCACCCAGCCTTTGAGCTCCTTACCATACAGCAGGAAATTCCCTTTGTTGCACTGCATGTTTGTCATTCATTTGCTTTCTCTCTTTTTTTGTTTCCTTCCTTTTTTTTTCTTTTCTGTGTGTACTAACTGCAAGGAATACTCCCAGTAAAGTTCTAAGGTGTAAATGATGTAAATCTTCATTATATATAAAGAGTAGGGCTCTCCAACATCTTGGTCTCTTCTGTTTAGTGGTGTGTTTTGACCCTTTCAGTGTTTCAGGTCCTCCCTGTAATAACAAGGATTAGAGTGATGTGCCTACAAAGAGATTACGTGAGTGAATTACACAGAGGATTAGGGGGAAATCTCATTTTGTGCCCCCATCAAAATAAACCTTTTCTGACTCAAAGAAAAGCAGCCTTCCTTTTCTGCCTAATTGGACCAGATCCTTAACTGTCCTCTAGCTAGAAAAGGACTGAAAGAATCAGTGAACCCAAAGTTAACCTGTATTCCCAGGAAAACTGGAAACAAGCTGTCCTGAAAAGGTCATTTGTGCTGGCAAATGGGAACGTGAGTCAGTGTCTGTCACATGTCCCACCCTGCAAACCCCCCAGCGGGAGCAGCCAGTGGCAGAATGAGCTGTGGAAAAGCTCTTGCTGGTTTCTAGTAAGCAAAGCACAACAATACAAATTCCTTCTCCTTTGGAGAACCTTAAAATGCCTGACAAACAATATGTCCCACAGCACATCTGGGAGAGCAGATATTTTTGTGTTTATGTTATGGAGAGCTAAACTGAAACATGTTCCATTTGTCAAGGGGACCCAGAGAGTCAAGGCCCAGGGGGATAAAAATGAATTATTCCTAAAAACCTTGTGGTGAAACTCCAAGGAAACCCACTACATTGGCTGTTGTCCCTGCTCTGGGTTAGGATTTCCCAGTAAAATAGAGCCATCACACATCTGTGGGGCTCAGCCTCCTTTAAAAAGGGAGACAATCCAGCAGCAGCAATCCCTCCCCAGAAGTGCAGCCATATTAGGAATGAAATGTAGCCACTGTTCAACAGTCCAACCCTGTGCAATAATCCCCGACAGAAAGTGAACTGTGATAAAATTGGACGTGTGGAAAAACCATTATCTGATGTGTATTGTACAGTAATTTAAGCTGCAAATTGTGGAGAATATAAAACTGGTCCCAGCATTTGCTCTCTTTTCTCTTCACACTTCCCATTTGGTTTGCATAAATCTACTCACATTGCAATTGTTCTTCCATCACTTTTTTTCTCTTACTGAGGATTCCACATCCAAGTCCAAATACTGCATCAGCTGCATCTCTGGTTTTGTCTCATAACTGCAGGGTTTGGCTGGACACTGTGGCCACGAAGATCTGCTTGGTTTTGTAGAGCCAAATCCTCTCTCTTTCTTTCCACTTCCTCCCTCCTCTCTCCATCCACACAGCGTCACACAGTCCCATCCAACTCTGAGTCTTTTGGAACTGGTGATTTCTCTGCCCTGCACACAATGAATCAGAAGGGTGGGTTGTGTTTTTACAGGAGCTGTAAAGGCACCTTTGCTTTTAATGTCAGACAGCAACACTACTCCAGCTCTAAAAGTGCATTGTAACAGCTTAAAAACTCAGGGCTCTTACCCTTCTGGGAGCAATCCTACCTTTTCTCCTTGGCAGGCAGAGAGAGGGAAAGAGCAGAGAGTGTCTGAAGGATAAGGTGGGGGAGAGAGAGGCCGAGGATGCTGAGGAACAATATTTGTGTAGCTGTGCTGTGTGTGTGCATGGATCACACAGCCACAGGTCCTTGCACTACTGTAACTAACTGTTGTTTTGCCTCTGTTCTTTTCTTTTCTTTTCTTTTTGGAAACCTCAGCTGGTTTAAGCAATGATGAAGTCTTTATGTTTGGTCCTTTTCAGACTCATGGCTCCAGCAGTATCTACAGATGTATATGCTAATGTTCTTGGCTCTCAGCCACTTTTTGAATAGCATTTTTTCCTTGTAAATGAAACATACATACATATATATATATATATATACACATGTACAGCCTGGACAGCAGCAGTAAGGCCTGTCCCTGAGTCATTGCCTTGACATTCAGGTCTGAAAACCATCCTTGGCACTCTCTGAGGGCCATGTGGTCCTCACCAGAGCTGTGTCCAAACCACCTGAGTCTGGACTGCCCTGTTTGCAGTCAGCACTGGGATTGTTAATTCCCTCCAGATGTCAGCACTTCTCATCTGGAAGGATCTGATGCCTTAGGTGCACTCTGTTAACATGCAGCAAAATAAAATCCATGCAGGTCCCCTCCATGTAATGTTTAAAGATGAGTTATGACAGATGATGGAAACAATACTTGAAACACTCTCTTTTCCAAGTGCCATGTGGAAACAGTGTGCATTTCCTATCATAATAGTCCAGTGAAAACTGTTCAAAGTCCTAAAAGGGGAATTAGCTATTTCAGAAGTGAACCTGATACTGCCATGTGCTGTACTTGTGTGCCTATAATGTATTATTGAGATTTCCTGATGTTGCCTAGGAAAAGCTGTTAACAGTTACACAGAGGGTGAAAGTGTGTGGAATTGCAGGGATGGAACAATACAGCTCTGTTGGCTTTGGCCAAGGACAGTCTTTAGTGGTGCAAACCTGAGAAGTTTGGGGTCAGTCCCACAAAGACATATGCTTATCTTTATGGATGTGTGTGTGCAAATGGTTCCAGATCTTGGCCTCTGACATGGCTGTTTCAGCTCTGTAAAACCCAGGGTGTGATCTTGTCCTTGCTGGAGTCACTGGGACTTTCCAGTCCAGGGAGCAGAGTGAGCTGTGGGAGCTAGCAGAGCTGCTCTGTGAGAGCTGAAATGGTGAATTAGCTGCTCACATGTTGAGGACTGTAAAATAGGCCTGTGGGGCTGATGTTACTCTTGGGGCCTGTGTGGCCCCTAAACTT
>VYZS01111527.1:0-12614 GCA_013400695.1 Neodrepanis coruscans | reverse complement strand
ACAATTGAAATATAGCCATGAAATGCAGTTTCACTTCTGGGAATCAGAAATAATTTTCATGGGGTAGTGGCTGAAGAACAGGTTATGGCAGGACAGTTGGGTTTAAGTCTCTCTTGTAACATCTCCTGCAATGTTTTGCAAAGCTCAGGCCCTTGAGGAGCATATAAAGGGGTATATAAAGCCTATATATACAAAATGGGCCTTCTATTGGTTTTGACGCTTAAAAGATTAACACACATCAAACCACCTGACTGTACTACTGCAAACATGTTCAAGGTCAGGATGGACGGGGCTCTGAGCAACCTTATCTGTTTGAAGATATGGCAGGGAGCTTGGGGTAGGTGACCTTTAAAAGGTTCCTTCCAACCCCTACTATTTTATGATACTATGAGTGCCATTTCTATAAAAAAGTCTTTATATAACTGCATTTTCTTGAGTATTCATGTGCAAGTTTGTTGCACCTCATTAGAAAATATTTCTGTGGTACAATTTGAGACAGTGCTAGAGCATTAATCAGTCATCAACATGTCACTTAACAGCATCAATTCTGGTAAAGAATTTGCTGTAATGTCAAAGGTTGTGAGGTGGAACTCAGCATTGTCAGTCAAGTCTATGTATTCAGAGTGATGCTATTTTTTTCTGCTAAAGCAAGTCCGAACTTGCCAGGGATTTAGTCTGTTGACATGATACTATTAAGAACTGAATCCTATTTAGCTTAAGTTGACCAACTCTTTCCAAAAGAGGGTTCCATGTGTTGCTTTCTGCAATTTAATAGAGAGCACCTTTTTTTTTTATGCTTTTGCTTAGATTATCTATTTAAGATTGCCTACTCTTTGTTAACACAGCTCTCTGTGACTGGTATCACATTATAGGTTTGAAGTATTCTTTTATCCATAGGATTTTCTGAATGTGTAAAACATTTTGAATCCGATCCAAAATGACTGGATTACTTTGTTGAATTCCAAATCTTGTTGTGACATATAAGTCTGAAACAGATAAAATTTCAGAGCCTTGGTTCAGCTGCAAATGATTCAACTTCCCATTTTCAAATGGTTCTAAATTATTAAGATCTGTGTATAAAATGTGATTACTCTGTTTCGGATAGGGTATATAGAATTTGTGCCAGTTGTTACTGTAATTAGATAATTCTTATCAGATTGAACTAATTCAATCATTTGCCATACTCACACACAAAACTCATGTGCCCTTGAATAACCTCAAAACACATCCATTAATCTAAACATATTGGTGCATGTAGTAAATGCAAGGCTGCCACAAAGAGCTTTGCAAAAGGACAGGGTAAAGAATGAAGAAATTTAAAAAAATTATCTTTACTAGTCACCCCAAGCCTAGAACCAAGTGTTTTCTCTTTGAAGAGAATTAAAGCATATTTAGTCTCTCTTAAACAAAAATAGCTGGTGGTTTCTCTAAAGTGCACTTAAAATAAGGCTAGTTCACATACCACAGAATGCTATACATATTCTGCATCTCTCTTTTGAATAGGGTTAAGAAAGAGGGGGAACCACACAGAGTTAAAATTTCACAATTGTTGGCTTCTAAGCCAAATAAGGGAAAGATCATATCCTTGCTAAATCTACCAAAGCTGAATAGGTTTAAATCTATAGAAACCTACAAAGCTGCTATCTTATGCATCTCAAAATCAGGTCCTAGTAATCTGAGGAATGTTTACAGCTAAAATTAATATTAATAAAAATATATAATGATAATAACCAGCAGATTCAGAAAGTGTAAGAAACAGAAAAAAAATCAATGTAGGCACAACATTTTATAAAAGCAAGGAACAAACAGAAATAATAGCAGGAAAACACACTAGCATTGCATATCACAGGAAGATCTCCAGCTAAAGCAGAGATCATCATCACAAATAATCACCTCTGTGCTCTCAGGTACTGTGTTGAAGCTAAAAGCCTAATGTAATTTTGGATGCATAAATAGGGATATCTAGAAATTAGGAAATGACCTTTCCTCTGCACACAGAGCTGGTAAGACTTTTACCAGAATATTGTACCCAGTTCTAGTGTGAAAAAGTGTGGAAATCATAGACCAGCTACTTAAAGAACAGGGATAGCTAGATAATTTGTATATAGGGTGCTCAGATATGCAGAATTATCCAAAAGCAAGGGACTATTCTGTAGAAAAAATTAATAACAGGAAATTTAAAGCTGGAAATTGACGTTAGACAGATTCAACCCATCAATCGCAGTTCAAGGGATAGGGACAGCCCTAGACCCACCTGACAGAGGAACTAGAGACTCCCCAGAGAGACGAGAAAATTTGTCTGTCGCTGCATCCAACAAGCTGCTTCCAACAAACACGCATGATGTGAGTTTGGGCCCTCAGCATGATTTAGGCCTTAATTCTTATTTTCTGCATCCTGTAGGCAAGGATCTAGCCCCTAGGCTAGTGAAGATATTGAGATCAGTTTCTCCTCCTCTTTCAGCCATGAAATTCAGATGCCCAATTCAAGAGGATGTTCTTACACTTAACACTGAGCAGAAGGATTTTACTTTATGTGGCCTTTATTGGCTAATCCTTTGTTTGGCTAATTTAGCCTGTTTCTAAGATGTTCCAGGGGTGTTTTTGGGTTGTCTTAATTAGGTGAGAGGAATCCTGAAACTGAAAGTTATAGTGAACAGTACAGCTGTGAAGATCTAACCCACATGCTCTAGTTATGATCCAAATATATGGATAAGACTGCTTAACATAAAGATCAAGGAAAAAAGTATTCCTTTTGTCTCTATTCTACCAGTACTTCAGCCTAGCCATGATGATGACGATGACCAGTACTTCATAGTAACTTTTCTATTTTGCTTTACGTGTATGCAGTACCTAACACAGTAAGGCAATAGTCTCACTTGGAAACAATCCAACAATCTTTTTCATGTAAATATACATGTATATACATATACATCTTTATGATGACAGGCAAATACATCCTGAAAACATGACTTCTTCAATGGAATATGAAAAATGTGGATACTTAAAGCTATATTGAAATATTTAGCATGCATATTGATTTTGACAATCATAATGTATAATAACACTAGTTCACTGTAGATATGACAAAGAGGTTTTCATATTGCCTCTGTTAAATGTGATGCATGCACACACTAACTTTTATTTGACTGTGAAATTACATTGATTTCCAGAATAAGATGGATGTAGTCTCTGTAATCACAAATGGCCATGGGAGGCTTAGTTTTATATTTCTTCACTTATAGGAAAGCTTATTTTCATATACACATTAATCACATTAGGTATGTGATAATACATTCTTCAGTGTTAAAATGAATTTCTGCAAAACACGTGAGCAGACAACATGCCAAACTGAATTTAAATTAAAGCTTAGTTCCAAGAAGAACCAGCCCCTCCTCCCCATTGCTGCACCTTCCCCCACCACAACACCTCCCCCAGACCAAAACCAATTCACGCTTCACATTCTTGACAGGGTATCACCAAAGTGAGATTTACCTCGGTGGATATTCAAGAGCTGGTCTGTTACTGTCTTCCAGCTGATCTAACACCAGTGCTGTTTACTCTGTAGGAGACATCTGGAAACACTGCTGTGCTTTATGGCAAATTCAGTGTTGTGTTACCTGCAGGGGTTTCCAATCAGGCTTGGTGCAAAGGCTCGACTGTCTCACCTTATCCTTTGATATGGTTTGTTACTACCTAAGGGTAGAACCATATGACCAAACAGCACTGCTGCCCATCACCTTCTGAAAATCACTGTCCAGTTCAAGTCTCAAGTGTAATTACATCTTTTAGTTATAAGAGGTCTCCTGCCACCTTCCCAGGCCGTTTCAAATAATAAGTGGATATGATGCCAGAATATTGCAGCCCTACCTATATTTTGGCAAGACTATCAGTGTACAATCTGGGAGTACAGAAAGAGTGTTTGTTTACAGATGCACTCAAACAAGTTGAATTCATCAGACCAGCCAGTCTTTCTGTTGTTTTTATTTCTCACATTTATTCCTTCTTTCCTCGTGCTAAATTATATTTCTCTTTCATTCTTTTCTTTGAATAAAGCTAAATGGAGTTGTAAGTAAACCACGATAATGTGTGCAATGTGGGAAAAACCATATTACCAAATGATTCAAACACAGTTCTTATGAATGAAAAAATAAATTAGTTAGATAATGGTAAGATAATTGATTAGACAATTATTTCAGTCCTAGAAAGATAAAACATAGTTTGTGAATCCTTTAATTTCCTGTAACACATTATGACCTATTATATTACCACTTTTTGCCACTGTCAGGAAGTGTAAGGTAAAATAGTGTTGAAAAACTGTGTAATACACACAATATTTAAAATGACACATTGCAGCCAAAGAAAGTTTAAAAGGCACAGTTTACCTACAGTTGATATGATGTTGCCCTGAAAGAGGCTAAAATAAGCTTTTAATGACAGCTAGTTCTTTTGTACTAGCAAATGCAGTTTTTCCATCAATATCCACTGATGCATTTGGCATTAGCTTGTGAAGTTATGAGTAAATCCCAACTCTCAGAACAACAGCATTCATATAACGCACAATAAAATTCTGGAAGACTTGCTTGAGACAAATATGAATATGCGTTAGCCATTTACTGATCTGAAGGGGCAGAAACAAAATTATGAGTGAGATAAAAATTATAAGTGAGAGAAAAAAAAAAGGATCCTGCAATGGGCTGGTACATATGATCAATGATTATGGACAAAGCTCAAGAATCTTTTTGAACATTCACAATATTATTTTACTGCTACTTCTTCAAAGACCTTGCAAATAATCTCTTGTATTGAGCACTATCTAACACTTAGTGGAATGGCTTCATGTATTCATTGTTTCCCAGTATAAGCATTTAGTTAATAACAAAATAGAGGTCTAATCACCACAGGTTTCTGCAGTGTCAGAAAAGAAGGGAATTTCCAGACCCTGATTCAGATCACAAATGGGATCATTGTTGTCTGGATGTAGAGTTCTCTGCTCTCCTCCTCTTCATTGTTAATGAAGGTGAACAGACAAAATAAAATTAAGCAACATGATTCAAGTCATGAACTCTGTAAATCGAGGCTCATCAGCTTCTCCTGTGTCAGTGCAGCAGTAGTAAATGCAAAATGCAATGCAGGAAAAAAATCTCTGGGTGAAATAACCTTACTGCTAAAATCTGATATTGAAAGATATTGATATTTACTGCTATTAGCCTGACGAATTAGAAATAGAATGACACAAGGAGCAAGATAGCAATGAAATACTGTGATCACCTTTTTCCAGACACTAAATAATATGAATACATGGTGGCCCTGGCATGTTTTGTTTTAAAGAAGTTCAGAGTAGTTCTCAGCTAACCCCCATCAATTAAGTTGATTACTCTTAAGTATTATCAAGTTTTTACCCTTAAAACCTATGCAAAATCTGTATGAGGAGATGTATACAGCAACTTTCATAATTTTTGTCCTGTTTAATCCATTTAATATGTCTTCTTCAGAGCACATATGAAATTCCTATTTCATATTGATCAATTAAGTCCTGTAGGACAGAGTGGACAGAGGCTACTGGAGTTACCACAACGTCTGTCTATCTGCATTGCTGTAAGATGGAGCAACACGACAAGATGAATCTTCTCTTACCTTAACTGCCACATCACACAATCCACAAAACTTTTCAAGCCTTATTTTAAGAGACACTGGAAATTGGTGGAATACCATGTTTAAAAGTGTCTTTGAGGAAGGCTTCACTGTAATTGAAAATTATCATGAAACCAATGAAAGCAAAATATATAATTGAGTAAGAAATGACCATTCTCCTTCAATCAGCCAGAGTGACCGATTTGTGTCATAATGACAGAATTAATTAATTGCTGCTTATGTAATTTTTGTTTTCTTTTCTCACTCCCCATAGACCTATCATAAGGCATTGTGTCAACAAGCTAAAATGTTTAGAAAACAACCTTAAGAATCAATGAAGCAGAATTAAGGGGCAAGTTGAAAGACAGTAAAAAAATATTTCTTCTTCATAATGGATGCTCCATCCTTGAGAAATGATTTAATCACAAGAGTTGTGCATCAGATTTCTTCTCTGCTCCCCCAGCTGGTAAATGTAGCAAGGACTCCTTCCAAAAGCACACCACTTTATAGGCTCACCTCTCAAGCCTCTCTAGGTCCCTCTGAGCATCTCTTCCCTCCAGGTTGTCTACCACACCACACAGTTTGGTATCATTGGAAAACTTCCTGAGGGTGCACTTCATCCAATCATCCATGTCAGTGAAAAAGATACTAACCAGTGCTGGTCTCAATACCTTCCCCTGAGGAATACCACTTATACTGCTCTCCACTCGGACATTAAACTGTTGATTGCATTGTCAACTATCATGGCATTTTTAACTGTTCAACCTGTGTACTAATTGTTTTAAATAGCTAAATAAAATACACTCTGAGATGCTGAAGAGCTGTTACAACAGTTGTGGTTCTTTCTGGCCACATTGGCAAGCATGGTGATAATTTTTCCCCTATCAGTCATTGTATGTACACTGGCAAGGTAGAAATGAGTCAGGGACTCCGCAGTTGTAACAAGCAGACCACAAAGATACCATAACATGTGAACTTAAACAATTCTATCATTTGTAGAGATCAAGGCCTCCACTTACATGCGACTCAATGAGCCTAATTGAACCAAGCTCTCACGTCCTGTGTGCCCTGTGCAGAGGAAACAGGCAGTTAGCTGAAGGTCAGCATTCTCATATAACTGTCTCAGTAAAAAGAAGATAAAATCACAATCAAGCTGCTAGTTATTTAAGATAGGAAACTATGAGGACTATTGTAGGCCCTGTTTAGGTCATCAGAGGAAGTACTCAAAGAGCACATTTAGTACCTGAAAGGCAAAACATTAACCCTGTCCTTTCCTGACTCATAACAGAAGAGAAACCTCTCTCCCTTTCTATGTTTGCTTACAGTTTCTGCTTGCATTTTAGACAGAAGGTACTCATCATTCTGAAAGTCAATCTGATGCTGCATTTTATCATTTTGCTGTGGATACAGTTCATGTCTAGTATCTCCATTGTAATGTAAAGCAGCATTATTAGCATAGATAGGTAAATAGGGTTCTATTCATCAATTTTTAGCATAAGGGATTTAGGGGACACTGTAAAATGATAAATAAGGTATATGCTAACTTAGGGCTGTTACCCACCCTCAGTAAATGCTATCAGGATGGGAAGAAAGCAGCTGTGGTTACCAAGAAGATTCTACAAAATCAGGACAGACTATGGGGTCTATCCTGGTGAGCTGGGATGATGCCTTCCCTGAGTATCTACTCCTTCCTCTACTACTAGACATTACTTTATAGAACAGAAGGAAACAAATTGTTATTATAAATTTGATCTGCATGCCTGAGGCAAGAACCTCGTTCCTCTCTGCAAATATTGTCTCAGAAAAAGCCCCATTGGCTATGAGTATATTATCACTATATGTGATTAGTCAGCAAAAAGTATATAAAATCCTGCAGGATTATGTTGTCTTTCCACAGAAACACAGAAAAGTGCCCAACTCAGCTGACTAACTCTGTATGGGCAGGGAGGTGGTCATTCATTCAGTTCCTGAATGGAAACAGGGAGATGGAAATGGCAGCAACAGCATAGGAGCACGCTACTTTTACTTTGATGTCTGTAGCCTTTCCAAGGTAGTAAAGGAATGGGAACAGCCTCAGGTGTACTCAGCAACTCAGTACCTAGAGCAGCAATAAAACTATACACATGTGGGAACAAAGGGATCTCATCTGAATTCTCCATCTCAGGGAGTCTCAGCTACAGACAAGTCCCAGCTTTCAGCTCTTTTCATTCTGGCAATGCTTTGCTGATCACCTACCCACATTTTGATTTCAGACGATGGAGCAGTTTTTTTATTCCAAGCATTTATAAAATGTTGGTTTGGGGATTTTGTGCGTACTGGAGTGGAAAGTTATGGGCTGTTGTTTCAAGCATAGTAGGTCAAGTTTTAAATAACTACTAGTAGAAAACTGAACTCGATACTTTAACTAAGCATCCAGTAGTAGAATTGAATAACTGCAAAAAAATCAAGCCATAATCCATCTCACAGAGTCTACCTCAATCTCTCTCCCTCTCAAAATCAACTGATATTGTTCTGAAAGTTTTCATTCATGTTCTCAATCTTCAGCCACTCCTTCCCGGGAATTTTTTTTCACAGGAAAGTAAACAAATGCTGGAACAAGTTACTAGGAGAAGGTTTATATCCTCCATGTATAGCGACATTCCAGACTTGATTGAAATATTTGAACCCACCTTCAAACTTTTAGTATCCTGTTTAAGCAGGATACTAGACCAGATGACCTCCAGAGGTCTCTTCTGGCCTAAATTATTCTATGACTTGATGTGACTGAATGAGATTTGCTATGTGAGCTGAGCATCAGGAAAACTAAAAAATAATAATGTCTCCTGAATCTGGCAACACTGTCTTTATAAACTGAACTTCACAGAGAATAACTCACCTGAAGGAATATTTGCTGCATCAGACATGAATGACTCTGTATTATTTTAGAAAATTCAAGACTACACTTCATGTTTGCTGTTTCATTCTGAAATTTCATGGGATATTTAGTAGCAGGCAAGTGAAAAAAATCTGTATACTTTTTGCTGAAACTGAGAAAGCAATATGAATATGTGTCACATGTCCAAGTGAAATACAAGAATTTTGAGTCATAAGTAGTTTTCTATAACATTTTCCCCTAAACAATAGAAGAACCTCCTCATGAAATTATGCAATGAGAGTCTAGCTCATGGATTGAAAATAATAGTGGATTAACTGGTTAAAAAAAAGTGTTTCTACTTCTAATTAACATAGTTTTAAACCCCATTTGTGCTAGAAATAGCACAAAAAGCATACAACAGATGTATCTCAGTGGAATTACATCAGACATAATAAATTTACCTAGATTAAATGACTGATAAATGTCAGAATGATATATGACATTATTGATTCAATAAGAAGGATTCTAGGCACTATAAATAAGACATTTTGCACAAAGCCTTTATCGACTGTTTATGCCTGGAATTATCAAAGGAAGGAACTTTTTTCCAGTGTGAAAACCAAATCAAAATATTCCTTTGTAAGTTTTCTATTCCCTGTGAGTTTGATTGCAGTTATTTAGAACAGGTATTTTTAAAAAGTATGACAGGATCCTTTTTATGCTTGGATTTTGATGATTCACATTTGCTAGAACTATAATGAAATTACCATACTCAGCTTGACTGCTGGTGCAATAAACACTGCTCTGAAGGGGAATGTTAGGACATTATGGCAAAGTTTGCAAGCTATCAATGATCTCAGAGGAAGGGCGTTTCTTCCAGTTGTTAAACAAAAACAACTGAAGACTATACACTGCAGGGGAACAAAACACAGCGAGTTTCACAAAGCACATTCTAAGTAGCTTAGAATATCTTCTTTGTGAACCAGTTTACTCCATTTTCAATGTTAGTCTATTGTAGAGAAGTAGGCATGTTTGTCTTCGAACTGACTCTATCTTCCCTTTACACTCACAAACCATCAATTGACTTCTCTTCCTTGTCCCCATGGAGCCCTACAGAAAAGAGAAAAAATACAGGAGACAATGGTTGAAGTAGAAACCAGAAGGCACAAGTTCAAATTATGTTTTGCCACAGGCTTCCTATGTGATTACAGACTACTCAGTCTGATAGGGGTTTAGCAAGGATAAATGCAGCTCCTTCACAATCTTTAATATATTCTACAGAAATGGAAACCATATTAGTATTCAAGACCTTTCTCCTTCCATGTTTCATGATGATGGAGAGATACGAGGAAGACACAATCTTTTCTTCCCTTTGAGCACATCTGGCTCATTTGTCTCTCTCTCTTTCCTCCTTACCCTGCACTAGCTGTGGACATATGCTATAGGTTTCTCAAAACCTTATGTGCAGAAGTGCAAGATACTACAATAACAAATAATATAGGTAGTTTCAAATCTCCATTTCCCTCCCTGGTCCTTTCAGAAAGAGTTTTTACACTGAACTTTTTCTTTATTTGCAGATTTAGGCAAGACAATCTGGGCCAATGATTCTTGCTTCGAGTAATTATGCAGGGCAAAAAATTATATTCAAATAGGCAACTCATGTTTCTTTCATAAGAGTGTCTTTCAGGACTTTATCTGTCCTAGAACAAGGCAGTTTTTTAACTAATTAAAGGGAATAGAAAATGTATCACATTCTACACAAAAATTGTAGGACAACTCCTGAAGTCTATTAATGAGCACTTTGACATCTCTGGTTCTGTGATCCAACAACCAGGAAGAAAGAATTGTCAAAAATAATTTTAAAAAATCTATATTAAGTCCTTTCTTCAAGCGTTTGTTTAGAAAAATAGTTGATGATTGCTAGTATGAATGTCCAGTTAAAAAAAAACAACACCTTGTTCTCAAGGGGCATTTTTTTAAGACCAATTCCCTTTAAGGAAACTTAAAAGGAACATCCACACTGAAGAAAGCAAATAAGATATAATAAAAAAATCCACCCTGTCTTCAAACCTCTGAGGTCCTTATGTTCATCAGTTGGGTAGTAGTATTCTCATTATGAATAAAATTGTTCAGTGGGTTTTTCCGGAATCTTACACAGATTCATGTGCAACACAATTCATCTGCAAAGACAGAACAGAGGGGCTGAAGGGCAAGAGAGAGCCAAAGACATGATCAGATTAAGTGCCGAAAGCACAGGCAAAAGGCAAAAATAAGAGTATTAGCTTTTTTTTTTTTTAATCTTAGAATCATCTGAAATGTTTATTTTATTTAGTCCTTGCAATTTGATGTGCCCTTTGAAAATAAGTGATTAAGATAACAGCAGCATGAAGACATAAGTAATACTGCAGCTGAACCCAGTCTGAGTGTGCAGAAACTTCTGGCTAAGCTAGTGCCTTTAATTTTCAAAACTGCTTTCTGCACAACTAAAAGAATAAGCCGGATTGTTCTAGAAAAAGATAAATAGCAAGCTACAGCAGATAAATTAATTCTGAATATTTTTCCTTGATTTCTTTAATTGGTTGTTAGTATCCCATGCATCCTTCCATTATTATATGCCAAACAAAGGAAATTTAAAGCTGAAAATGTTATTTATTTTCCTTTGATGTAGTTGAATAAATTAAGATTTTGAAATGTGCCCTAGAGTTGCTATTAATATGGAATTTTTAATGTAGTTTGTAATAAAACAGCAGTAAGTATTTCTTGATTAGAATAATCTGACTGAAGTATTTACATTGGTCACTGGCCTTTTTACTTTGTGATTTAGAGTACTAAAGAGATTAAGTTTTAATTCCTGTTAAAAGAACAGTTCTTGTCGTAACAGTTTCTGTCAAGAGAACACAGAACTCAGAGTTTTAAAGACTGTATCATCAGTTTCAAGTCTTGGAAATTCTGGGTATTTTTCTTTTACTATTATGTTAATGATCTAATGAACATACTCTGAGTAGTTTAGACTTGATGGCCTCAAAGGGAGGCCAGATTATTACTGGACCAACTATCGTAACCTTCTTTACACAGTGATTCTGGTGCATTTGTGAAAGAGAACTGAAAGAAAAACCGAAAGAGAGTCATATCTACTTTCTTTCATTTACAGCTGAATTTAGGTTCTAGAAGTGGATTCTAATAATGAAAGTGTTCTCTCAGTGCTGTGTGCCTTTGTAAAATGCATGTTTAAATGTGCATGTAAATACACATACAATTGTGCTCAATGCGCGTGTGTCTATATAGAAAGATATAAACACTATATATTAAAGGCTAAAAATTACACTGCCACCAAAGAAGGCATTTCAGTTGGAAAGTTATATACTCTGCATTGAATTAAAACTTAGATGTGTGCACATGTAAAAGTAAAGAGATCACTTTTGACAAGGAGAAAAATAACATCACCAGTTGGCTTGAAGTCTGCCTTCTTTAAATCAGAACTGGACACTGTAAGCCAAAAAAATTAAAATAGTATTTCTTCGATGTGTACATAACTACATCCAATGATGGTTATAAAATCTTATGACAAGCTCATGATGAACTATTTTGGGATTTTAAGAAAACATCAATTCAAATTGTCATCTCAGTCAGCATAAAGCTATTTTGAGTCTTCAGCTAAACCACACAGGGTCCTCCAGATCACAAAAGAAAAAAGGCTAACTATTTTCTTGGTGTAAAGTCATAACCCCTTAAATTCTCTATTCAGAACAGCTAGATGTTGTCCTAGTTAGACGCTTTTGCCAAAGAAGCTTATTTCCTCAGTTTCTGTGTCTCCTTTCAAGTTAACAGTGGATTTGCAAATCAAAACCAGAAGAAGCAGCTGCCTAGTAAAGATTTATTTCTAACTGATAAACCAGTTCAGCTGAGTTAACATCGAATTCAGCACATTAGAGATACAGTAAAGATACAGCACTGAATGAAGGGAAATCAATATCTTTGTTCATCAGATAAAAGAACCATTGTCTTGATGACAAGTTTTGATATTTTGTCCTGATCATAAGTTTATATTAAGTATTTCTACTGCTGCTTGTTGCTATACCCATCCGACTCCATGAGCACTCAGAAACAATTATCACAGAATCACAGAATT
>VYZS01111500.1:0-11170 GCA_013400695.1 Neodrepanis coruscans | reverse complement strand
TTCCATTCTTCGACCCACAACAGGATGTACACATAGAGTGTATTAGTAGTGTGTTTTTATTCTGAATCTATGCGGTCTCTGTATTTGCTCTGCATTTCTCACTATATCCCTCATTATTCGCCCTAATTAATTGCCCATTAATTGCTAAAGGTGGTTTTAGAGAGCAAGAAACTCTGGTAAATATATAGAGAGGGATTTTTATCTTGATGAAAACTCAAAATAATCTTCTTGCATTTGACCTTCACAGTACTACTAAATTAACATAGCTAACATTAATAAGACACTAATTTTTGACAAGAAGCACATAAATTTGTCTGATTCATGTTTCTTTTTTATATGACTAATAAATGACTATCGTTTCCACCATAGATCAGAGTTCACATCCACAATCTCTTCCCAAAGAACTAATATTTGAGATTTTCATCTAAATTCTAGGATCAGAAGATATGCTATAAAACTGGTTATAATGGGAAGGGCCCCAGTGTGAATCTTTTTACAGAAAGGTCCCTAGGTAGACCATTTTAATAAAATAAAATGAAAAAAAGAAGTTCTGAAAGACTACATCAAAATGCAGGCAAAGGTGCCATGAAATAGTCATGTGGCATCGTGGCCAGAGATCTGAGATGTGTACAGCTGTCGTTCAGCTTCCACAGAGCATTAGCAACTGGTGTGCTTGAGGCTGTTATACTCACAGCTTCTTGGTCCTCTGAGTCCCATCTTCTGTAATAGGACAGCGCAGACAGCAGACCAGCCTGTAGGTTTCATGTATTGCACAGCTGCTGTTCTCTACTTTTTCCTTTCTTACCTCAAGTGCTACCTTGTGTAATGCTGCTATGAAAATCTAATGATACTGGCTTTCTGTAAGGGAATGTGAGCTTCATTGAACAGTAGCACTGGAGTTGAAAAATAGAAAGCCTCCTCCAGGGAGATGAAAATAAATGTGATGTCAGGCAAAGACACTACTTGATCCGCTTCTGCAAATTTATCTTGCTGAAGACTGCAAGCTGGAGGAGAAACACCAGTTTTAACTGAATAGAATGCTCATAGTCTTGTTATTAAAAAACATGTCTCCGACTAAGTAGAGGACAAGTAAGAGATAGACCAGAATGGGTTTCAAGGCTTTAGTCATTAGTGTTTGTTAAATATGTTGATATTCCTGCAAGGAAAATGCTATCAAATCATTTAGTAGGTGAAAACAACAGTTAATGAAAGTGCAATTAGTCTGGGCATGGTTTCATGAAATGCCAGGCAGTTTAATAAAAGGACAGCAAATGTTACAAAGTAATGATGAAAATCATGATGGCATTTTCTCAGGCTAGAATTATTTGTGTTTTTTCCCCTCAATTCTGTGTAACACATCTAGTGTTTAATGAATAATTGGAAGAGAAAAAAATAAATTTTTGTGACCTACAAGTTACTCCTTGCATTTTATATGTTCCATTAACAAGCAAATGAAAGTTACATAGTATGCTGCATAAGAAGCTCATAAATTACTAATCAGTGGTCTCTGAATCTCTAGCTAGCATTTACTTGTCAGTTTTGTGTTAGTACATTCTTGTATGAGTTGTATTTTCTATGAGGATTATTATTATTATAACATTTGCTAGTAATAACAGTATTTTCTTTTCTCAAATAGAAGTAAAAGCATCCAAGCAAACCTATCAGTAAATTTTCTCAGCAGCTAAATAACTACAAAAAAACTTATCTTAGAATTGTACTCAATTTTCTGCCTGTCACAGTCAGACAAAAATGCTCAATTACCCTCTGCAAAACATGCCCAGTGATTCTATCATTTTAGACCATAAGCAAGCAAGCTAAAATGTCATGAAATGGAGTAGGTTTATCAAAAATTGCCCTTGTGTTCCACAATTGCATATCGGGGGAAAAAAAACACAAATACAAGAGAGACAAAAATGTTATTTTATTAGATCATTTTCAATACATTCAAAAGTAAGAAACTGACATCTTTTTGTCTTTAAAAAGGTACAGTTTTCAAATATGTTACAAGCAAGGCTAAGAATATATAGTTCCAAATAAAAGCCCTTCAGAACCCTGAGGAATGCTTTCTGCTCAAAACTAAGAATTTGTGTTTTACTTTGTGTACAGAAGTAGAATAGTTTGTCAAATTCTCTCCAGAAATCCTTTTAGCTACCTCAGTGTATTTCATTCAGACTTACTTGATCTTTTCATATATGAGCAAAAATTTACATTGTCAAGTTTTATTCTTCAAAAAGGTCTTTCGTTGACTTAAATCTTCATTGCAAAATGATGACCACACAACAATTTGGAGTGATTGCACAGTAGTTACTTAGCCTGGCAAATGGCAGCAAAATGTCAGCTGAAATGAAACACACACAGCCCTGGGCTTATCACAGAAAGTGCAGATGATCATGTAACATTGTAAATAAATAACGTAGGCTTTGTGTTAAGGTAGGTTTAACAGTAGAGGTTTTTTTTCTCACCACCAGCTCATTTCAAAACACCTGTAATAGAAGCTTTATTTGTTGACAGTGACACGCAGCAAGATAAGGTGGCCTGTCTTTAATGCTCATACTTCAAGGTTACGGAGTGTTGCATTCCAAGTGAACATGAAGAAAACTCAATCAGATAGGACTTGCATTAATGAATCATCAAAATATTAATAGTTGGTTCTCTTTTCTGCCTGCAGGGAGTGTTTAACCTGGTTGGTAATTATGTAGGGAAGGAGAGAGAGAGAGGTATGCAAAGATATGTCAATCACGATTTGTCTACATGTGTCACAAAAATTAGGGACAATTATTTGGCAATGGAGTTTGAACTCAGGATTTGTAGATAGATGAAGATAATCTTAGTGATCAAGCCTATGATTTTACATGTATAGCCAAAAAATAAACAATTTTCTGTTCCTACAAGGGATGTAAGGCAGACATCCACTTCTGTTGCTGAGGATTCCTGCAATTTTCGCCTGATCAGATCAAATTGTTTTCTTTTTTCTAAATTTGCTACTAAGCCTGAGGTTTTAATCCTAAGCATAGTTGATCGCTCAGAAGAGCAAACCAGTCCAAAGGGAAAGCAGTGATGAAATACTGACAAAACCAAAAACGTATGTTGGTGAAAAACCCTATGAGAAACACTTTTTTATCACCTTACGGATACTACTATTTCCCAAGCCCAGTATTATTCTAAAACCAGGTTAAGCCATTAACTTTGGCTTTACTGAACCAGTTCTGAATCAGATTGTTTGCAACAGGACGTCTGCCAGTTCTTATCATTTAGGGTGTCATATGCCCAGGTGAGAGAGTGCAACAGATAGAGATAAAACACAAATTTTCTTTTGTCTTTCAGTTATTTATGTAATTTAGCTTTTAAAATGACAATATGGCACATGAGAGTATTTTGATAACCTTTACTATATAATCAGATTTTGCAGTATCTGAAAATTGAAATTATTAAATTAAAGTAAGTATAAAAAGTGCTTGGTAGCACAGCCACTTCAGTGATTATTGATAAACACTTTAATTTTCACAATGGTCATACTATTGTGGGGAAAAGAATTGAAAAAGAATGTAGATTTAGCAAAATATTACACTTAACTCAGTTATTTCTGTTAATTCCAGCAGGTTTTCAAATCTTGAAATCTCCACAGGATCATCAGAATCATCTTGGTCACCAAATGTTGAATGTTTTCTCCAGTTCCCACAGTTTGGTGAGAACCTCTAGTAATATAATTAACCTCTAGATAGTTATCTTGGAACACTAGATTCAATCCATATTCAGGGTTTCTAAACAGGAAGACAACAGTTTGTCTAGAGGTAGTAATTTCCTCTTAGGCTTCCAGAAGTATCTCAGATATAGAAGACCAAAAGACTTCAGAAACTTTCTGCTGTGACACAGAAGAATATAATGTCACCTTCTGTTCAGTGATCTAAAAGTCCTGAATACCTTTTAAATTTAAACAAGTAAAATAAGTATGCTAAACTTCTAAAATGCCGGATGAAATACTCAGATGGTTTTCTACAAGGACATCTATCTTAAGGGAAGTTTTCCTTCCTTAGTTCATAGAATCAAAACTTCCATCAGCAATAAAACATCTATCAAAAATCAATTCCTTTTTAACGTAGGGTAATGTCACAAACTTACTCTTCTTTCAGTACTGTTTGTACTGTACTGAAAAGTAATCTCTTTTCATTCTTTTCTGTCCACTAATCTCTTTTCATTCTGTCATGATAGTGGATAGGGACTGGGTTATTAAATTCCAAATTTTATCATCGGTATTCTGTATTCTAGTACTAAAACCTTATGAAGACTCAATTATATATGCTTCTGTCTCAAATTTATGAGTTGTCAACTGCCTTGCATCAGAGAGTAAAATTTTCCCTAAAACTTTTTATCATTAAACTGCTATCCTGAAACTGTTTATTTTAAAATCTTTAATTGTATATTCTGTTGATGATTGTCCTGCAAATATCTTAAAAATTCATTCTGATGGTAAGTTAGAAACCTGCAGATCATCATCAGGGTCTTGTCATCTGACATTAGATCTGCTTACCTGATGTGAGAAACAAGTTCCAGCAGAAAGATTGCACTCAAGAAAATCATGGACACTCCACAATACAACTACAGTTGAAACAAGAAAGTTCTGGGTTTTTTAATCTCAGAATAAGAACATGAATTAATTGGTCATTTCGGGACAGAATTATCTAAAGACAAATCTTGAGGTCTGTAACAAAATCCTTACTTGGGGAAAAAAACTGAGTGAGTGAAAATAAGAGTAAATTGACAGTAGAGACAGATGGAGAAAGGCAGTCTAAGAACAGAACTGTAATCACAGCTGGACTGCAAGGGAAATCAGTTCTGAAAGAAAGATCTTTCAATAAATGTTGCAGAAAGATAAAGGAAGCATGTAGGATAAGGATAGAAAAGCCATATTAAAGCAGTTACTCTGTACTCTTAAAAATGGAAAACAGAAATTACTCGACATGGAAAGCCTGTTATCTGAGACTATCTCAGCAACATCTTAGTACCTTTTACTGGCTTCACTCAAAGTTAATGATACCACAGAACTGAAATCAAACTCAGGAGCCATAATCAGTTCAGTATTGTTTTAAATAGGAGTTACTTGAATCATATGGCTGCAGTGTCAGGTTATTATTTGATGAAAGGTACTGATCATATAGAGGTTTGAAAAGTCTTTAAAATTTCCCTTTGTCTCTCTTTTCTGTACCATATAAATCATATCAATAAGATATAATCAGAACCGTAATTTATTTCACTATATCTCTTTCAAAAGTGTATCTTTTCACTCCCATATCAAAATAACCACCACTTCATAGACTATGCAAAAGGCTTTTCTAGTGTCTTAAAAAATTTAACCTGCTTCATAAGAAAGAACTTTGTAAAATTATGCATCAGGTCATTAGTTCACATAAATTCTTGTGGCTTCACTGTCTTCACTAAAAATAGTTTATATGTAAAGAATATTAGGGTCCACAGGTTTCAAAAATGCTCTGCTATAAACATTCTGAAAACTGAAGACTAGAGAAACTTGCAGAGAAAAATCTTAGTCTAGCAGGGCTTTAGTCATATAATACCACATGAGTAAAATCAGGGTTTCATCTTGAGGGTGTCAACTAGGGTTCTCAAATTTATGGATTAATAAAGTCTTTGTCTCGGGAACTTACATGGGAAAAGTATTACAACAAAATTCCAGATGATACCGTGAATGCTCAGAAACTGAGAGGTCCCAGGTGAGAAACTTTTAGCTTCCTTATATTCCCTTCAAAACGTCCACCCTAATAGTAGAGGACTCAATACATTGGTTTCATCAGAGATCGAAGAGCTAAAACAGATATAAACTGACGCTCTTATTTTGCTAGAGAATTTACACAAATCCTTCTGCTTTCTATATTTTTATAAGATGGGTGCCATTGTTCTTGACATTCTCAGCTACAGTAAGTTTATATAGCTTTGCAATAACTATTACTAAATTTTTTTTTGAAAAAGTATTTCAGATTCTTAATGCTAAGACCATCAAAGCTAGCAAAAATGTGTCCAAATGCTACAGTCCAATGCAGATCATTGTTTGGAGTTCTAAGTATAATAGATGTTAAATTTAAATCCTAGCCTCAACTGCAGACTTTTTTCAGGTCCCACTGCTTTATGTTCACGCTTCAAAGGTTTGAACTGATCTCTCAATCCTTCCATGAGAAATATGGTGACCAGCAAACATCATCAGTTGCAACAATAAAAGATTAAAATATATAACTAAGTGAAGAAAAATTAGTTATGAACAGTTTTATGCAAGCCATGATATGTTATTTCAATCCTACTTATTCTCCTAACGCAGGAAATAGGCATTTAGTGGTAGTGGTGTTTGAGTATATCAGATGGACAAACAATAAAACTTAAAAACCTTGATGGGAAAAAAACTTGCAAAAGGCCTACAACTTCAATCTGAATGGACAATTTGCAAACAAACTCAATGAATAAAATATTCTCAAGCACAAGGTCAGGCAAATAAGTAGGCAGAAAAACTTCTTGCAGAAAACTCCCTAAACACATTCCAGTTCTGAAAGTTGTAAATTTTTGTCTCTTTTTCACTAGAGAAATTAAAAAGAACTGGGGGTGGGGCGTGGGTTAAAAAAAAAAAAAAAAAGAGGATTTCAAAAATATTGATTTGAGAGATTATATGGGAATAGGAATGAACACTCCAAGGTGGAATGTGTTTGTCTTTTTCTTGACTAAGAACTCTGGTTCACATTTCTGTTCTAATGCTGCTATGTTTTCTCTTGCTGAAATAGTACATATACGGTAGGAAGGTAGAGATCTAGGGACTTGGACAATTTGCCTATATTTAGTTCTAATAATATCATTAGACAGGAGAATCAGTTACACTGCAGCTAAAAGCTAGAGATGAACTAACCATCGCTTTATCTTCTGTTGCCATGGACTACATGATGAACTCTGCAGTGACCTAAATTTATTACAGAATTGTGCCCATTGCTGCTGTACTAAGCACTCTGTTGCAATTACAGCACATTAACCAGAAGAGTGATTCTCAAGGGAAAGTCTAGTCTTTTAATCAAGCAGTAGAAAAGTCAGAGTGAACAAAAATTACACTGCTATGTGTATCTGCAATTGATCTGTAAATGTACATCTAAGAGCAGTCTTAATTTTGACTGGAAAACATTTTTATACTGGGGTCATGGCTGTACAGTTCCCTCACTTAATCTTTTCTGTACTTCAATGCATTTTTTCCTGTAATATATTCTCAACTTTCCTGAACTTCATTTGGAAACACAAGAGAATTAAAATAACCAGTCTTAGGATTTCACCTTTAGACTGACCTACTTTGAATTAGTATAATCCTTTTTCTTTATTTTGCTGGTGTATCTCACAAATCTGAAGATCTGGGGAAAGCACACATAGCTGTGTGCTTCAAGACAGGCACACTTTTCTTTAACACTTAGTGGGATCTGTAAAGCTCATCTTACAAGTATTCTGAAATCTGATAAGTCACTCATTTGTTTTAATGGATAAGAGGAAAGCTTTTGTAAACTCAGTGTTTAAAAATATTATTAATAAGTTTTCAAAAGAGAAATTGACATTTCTGTAGCAATAGCTGAAAGTACTGAGGCTTAAAAAAAGACTAATTTGAATTGCAGGAAAAAATAGGCCATGAAATTCAAGGTATATTTTAAACTCTGCTTGTGGCCTGGAGAGAGGAGAGATCTTATTATTTCTATTCAAATGAACGAAAGTATTCCTAATGCCTTTAGGGAAGGCAGGAGTAGTGATTCACATGACCCAACCTTAAACACCTGTCTGAGACACCAAAGCCAGGAACTTCACTCACTCTGGGCTACCTATAATACAGCTTCAGCAGGTTGGTCATGTCCAAAGGGCTAGTCAGCACTGTGTAGCTCAGAATCACCATCTGAATGTGCCTATATATTTTCTTTTTCCTAAATGAGGAGCTATTTAAGAGTAATTAGGGTCGTAACTTGGGTATGTAATGTTAGATGTCTGAAGTGGTGCAGACCTTCTCTGCGTTTAATGAACAAAAGGGAAATCAAACTCATGAGCACTTCTCATGACAACATAAGAATACAATTTTGAAAAAGCTATTGTAAGTCAGCTTTCTTGGTTATTCATCTGGGTAGGTATTTGCAGATCTGCAAAATCAAAAGGTTTGTTCTCTGTTTTCTCATTCTCTTCTTTTAGATGTCCATGACAACATCCTATAAACACAGTAGTAAAACACTGTATGCAGAAAAAACTAATTTACTTCCTAACATGTGCTATTTTTGTTTTCATCATGACTGCAGAATTATGGCCATCATCCTGAGGAAAGCCAAGTTACGTACTTTCATGAGTCCAGTAAATGAATGCTTTGCTTTTTCTGAAGGAGCTCAATTCTGCTAGACTATCGAAATTAAAAAATACTTTTGCGACTACAGTGCCTTTAATGAACCATCAGTACTGTTGATAAAATAAAAATTAGGGATGAGATACTGTACACTTACACTGTTTGTTTCTGCTTCTCTCCATTCATCTATTTCTAAAATGGCTACTAAAAGCCTTATCATAATATTTCACAGTAAGCACTCTGTGAAATATATTGGTCACTAAAACATTTTCTAAAAGGTGGAAACAGATATGTCACAAATATGGTGAATTGCAGAATTACAGGCCCATTTCTTTAGAATCTATTTCTTCTCATTAGTATTTTAAGTGCTAAACAGACAGAATTTGGAGGGCATGTCAGAAATATGTACAAAAAATGCATAGGAAATTATACCTATTTCTTCAGACTGACTAATCTGCAAGTACTAAACTATTTAGCACAGAGCACAGATAACACTCTTTGAAGCTTACTGTCTCTGAATTCCATGTATTTTCAGAGGGTCTTAGCATAAATGCTGTCCATCTCAGGTATTTTATGACACTTCCCTTCTCAAAACATTCTTCCCCTTCTCAAAACATTCTTCCCATTCTGTGTGGAATAAGAATTGAAAAGGACTTATGGAAATCAGCCAGAGATAAGCATGAAACACTGTTGTCAAAAGGTCAACAAAAGATTTGGACAACTAGAATAAACTTAGATACAAAATATTTCCTGAAGTGTCAGCAGAATCTTAGAGAAACAATAAAAGAATCACGCAGTATGCTGAGTTGGAAGGGACCCATAAGGAACATTGAGTTAACATTGCACAGAATCATCCCCGAGAGTCAGTCACACCGTGTGCCTGTGAGCATCTTCCAAACACTTCTTGAACTCTGTTAAGCTTTGTTCTGTGACCACTTCTCTGGGGAGCCTGTTCCAGTGCCCAGCCATGCTTTGGGTGAAGAACCCGGGTTGTTCAGAGACAGTGTTAAAAAAAAAATTAAAAAGGTAGCTAACAGAGGCAGATGAGTGCCAGAAGGTTAAAAAAAAAAAATAAAAAAATTACAGAATAAAGAGAGTCACAAATGAAGTTTTCTCAAAGCAGAAATTAAGAAAATGATACGGTTCTTCGGAAAGAGATTCACAAGTGCAGATGTCTCTGGAAATAACATCACAAAATAGAAAATAAAGACAAAATACACTAATTTAATAACAGCACTCACATAATACTTGGCATATTTTGATATTTTTTTCTTCTTTAGAGGGGGTCAGAATTACATTTTCAGTCCCACTGAATGTCTGTGAGGTAGAATAATATAATTCCATTTCAAAAAGGATTGCAACAAAACATAAAACACGATGATACCTTGCTAATCCAGTTCACTTAACTACAAATATCACCTAGAATTCTTAACATCCTCTATTAAATTTAACATTCCTACACAGAACTGTATTTGTAAAAGCAGTCAAAATCTGGATTACAGATTCTCCCCTTTAATAGTATTCAAAATATATAAGCCTTTAAAAAATATTTTGCTGTGGAACTCAGTATAAATGTCCACATAAGCATAAGTGCATACAGCAACACAGTTGATTTTTTTTTCTGGTACACTTTACTGATCCTTATTTAGAGTTGGAAGTTCCTTTACTCTTAGGAGAAAATCTTCAAAGATTTCAAGGAGCTGAGCTTGCCGGTTTAACTACATTCAACATCTCAAAATGATTATAATGATGACTACACTCTAGTTGCTTGATGGGAACGCTTGGCAGCATAGTAACTCCCCTGCTGTTAATATTTGATGTGATTTCATGATTACTTGTATGAGGACAAAGCACAATAAAAGGGTTAGACATAAGCAGACACCTACATAAGCCCATACAGAAAAATATTCTTAAGATGCTGGTAAAAGGAAGGGAATATGTAAAGGCTTATACATTTTCTCAGTTTAAACCTTTTTTTTTTTTTCTGTTTTAATTATGCCATGTAAAAGAGCAATCTGGAATGAGATGGAGGCCAATGTATAGAAAATAATTGTGCATTTGGCACTCATTTACAAGTACTGCTAAATGTTTTGGAATTGATTTGATGCTGTAGTGATATTTCAGAGCTGTATTACAAAGTCACTACTAATATGTATCAATAATATTAACAAAGGCCAGATTTGTTGTGTGGATTCCTTTTGTCCATCTTTCCTTTTAGAGTTATGTTCATTATTCAGGCTCAAGAAAATTATATCACCTCAATCACAGATTCACAGAATCAGAGATTGTGTAAGGTTGAAGGGTACCACCGGAGGTCACCTAGTCCAAACTTGTTCAAGCAGGGTCCCCCAGAGCACATTACACCAAAAAGGGTTCAGACAACTTTTGAATTGCTCCAAGGAAAGAAATTCCACGTCTCTAGACAACCTGTTGCAGTGTTCTGTCATCCTCACAGTATAGTTCTTCCTTATGTTCAGGTTTCAGTTCCTGTGTTCCAGTTACTGTTCGTTGTCTCTAATGCTGTTGCTCATTATCACCACAAAAAGCCTGGCAACATCCTCCTGACACATTTCCTTCAGTTACTTTGATGTACTAAGGAAATGTTTAAACAAAAGGCAGAGGTACTTAACACCTTCTTTGCCTCAATTTTCAACAGGAAGACAGGTTGTCCTCAGGGCAACTGGACTCTTGAGATGGTAGAAGGTGTAGTATAGCCCCCCACCCCATAATCCAGGAGGAAGTTAGAGACTTACTGAGCCACCAGGATCCTCCCAAGTCTATGTGACCACATGGGTCAATCCTAGTGTTGCCATCAGGCCTTCG
>VYZS01111464.1:0-12087 GCA_013400695.1 Neodrepanis coruscans | reverse complement strand
GACCAGGTGGAGAAGGGGAAAGGAGAACAAACAAAAAAACAAAGCCATTTTCCCCACCCCACAACACACATCCACAAGGAATAGACAGAAATTAAAAATTCAGGTGAAATGGGGTGGTAGCACAGCCAAATTGCACAGCCCCGTTATCCAATACTCTAATCCTAATCTGACACACCTACTCCACAATTAAGCAAAAGATATTTCCTATATCTGAAGCCAGCCTTCATTTGGTGCTGTGGCGTTGTGTGGTTCAACAATAAAATTAAACATGAAGCCTCACACTCTTCTTGATCCTATCCTTTTTTCCTGTGTTAACTCCAGTCTTCATTACAGTTGTAATGATCTTCCAAACCTGGAACAATTATTTAACAGCCTCTACTTTTTCCTTGTGTATCTTCTAGGAATAGGATGCAAACATACTTTCTTGCCCGTTTGTCCCAAACCTTTATCCTAACCCAGTGCAAAGGACCAGATATCAACCATACTGAGCAGAATCTGTTTTTGTTTACCAGCACAAGCTCCATTTTAGCCCTCTGAGCCTTGGGGGATCCCATTATAGGGGTGGATTTCCTTTGTCTCCCAAACTGTAGCTCTCAGTCACACCACTACTGCACCTCAGCAGGTCCCTGCATCATGAACTAAAATAAACCCACCTCTTTAGCTCTGCCAATGCCACACCCTCCCATGGTACATACTCTAGAAGAAAACATCTCCGGCCACCCTACTCCAGTAACAAATCTAACCTTCAATCTCCAGCCATTGGCTGGAGACCCAACCCAGCATGAATCCTGAGCCAGCAACTTCCACCAGCTCCGCTCAGTGACCTCAGCTGAGCCACTCTCCTGAGTGAGGTGATGGATGGGCACTGCAGTCTGCATAGGGAAGTCTGCTATGCTCTCCCTCACAGGGAAGTTGAGTGCCATGTCTGTATGTGTGTGCAAGCTCTGTGAGCACAGAAGGGAGATGTGAACACCATGATCCCTTTTATTTACTTCTTAAGTGGAAACCAAAGGACTTCTCCCTCCCTCCTCCCCAGTATCAACAAATAGCTCATGGCACTGAAGTTAAGCAAAACCTTTGCATTTGCTTTCTCTGTTATTGCAGTAAATCATGCTGTCACATTGCCATAGAAACGACAGCTATCACAAACATCACTACATAGTGGCATCAAACCAGCTCCAACAGCCAGGTCTTCTGTTTTTATTCCAGAGCTAGTCCTCCTTTACCTCCTCCAGTCTCGTGTTTCCAATTCTTCTACAATATACTGCAATTTTTTCATGAAAGAATAGAAATAAAAGTTCTATTCTTGTAAGTGGAAGTTTTTTCGAAGAGGACCAATTGTAAAAAACCACACTCTTGTCAGCTCTGAAATACCCAGGTAAAGTTGGAGAATTGACTACAAATTGTTTAGTCACATTTGAACAAGATAGCGAAGAGCAAACGAATTAATCACAGGTTGATTTGAAATAAATCTATAAACAGCTTTGTCAGAGAGGGTAGAGGAGGTTTTTTTCCTTAAATATTTAATAACCTAAAGATACAGATAAGTAGTGGGTGAGATTTCAAGAACCATGATATGCTAATTTACATTTACCAAGGATTTTGGACTTTTCTAAAGCAGAATTGGAAAGCATTAGAACATTTTCCTCCAAACCTCCAGCTTTCCCTTGGACAAATATCCATTACTTTCACAGAAAATCTGGTATAACTTCAATGTATTCCAAATAAAGGGTGTAGGGGCAGTGCTTTAACTAAAAGGAGCAGGTTGCTCTGCTTTAATGTAAAGAATATCTGTTAGGATAAGTTCGAAATCTTACCAGTTCTCACTTACAAGAAGGATTTGCAGCCACATCAGTGTTTCATGTACTGAATAGAAAAGACAATCTGATTTTTTTTTTCAGGGAATAGTAACATGAGTTTTCAAAGGCAGGGTTTTTTATTATTAAAATGCCTGTCTTTTATTTAATTTATTCTGCTTTTGCTAGCCACATGGTTAAAGTTAGGAAAACAAATAGCAGATACTTTCCAGTGAGGAATGTTTACATTAGGTCTATCTTATCTGTGCAAAGAATAATCTATGAACTCTCCCTGGCCTTTTGGATAAGTAAACGTAAACCTCATTTCCCTTTATTGTCCACTCCATGTAATAACTAGCCTTTCCAAAGGGCTTCACAGAGGTTATTTCATCCAGGATGGCTCCTGGGGATTTCCTTTAATGACTAAAAGGATCAGAGTATGCATTATTGAGTAGTAATATTGGAGTTGTGATGGTCTAAGGATAAAGCATGCAAGTTTATAAGGAGAGGTATCAGCTTGTATCAGACTACTCAATCTGGAAAAAAGATGCCTTCAAGCATGAGTCTTTTCTTATATCTCTGAAGGTAAACTGATATGCTGTACAGGTTCATGCATGCAGCCATACGGATCTGTCTCTTTTTTGTGAACATCTCTACAAATCCTCTGTGAGCCACATCAGCTTAGTAAACTAGTAGAGGAGTAATCCAGCAAAAAGCAGTGGTGTTTTTGGGGTCAGTCAACAGCTTGATTTGACCCCTTTCAGGGTCATACTTGGTGCCATGTATGCCAGGAGCAACGTAGAAGAGGAAAAGAGGCAGGCTGCCCTTTGTGGTGACCATAAAATGTATTATTGTTGCAGTTCTTTTATTTTGTCATGGTTAGGCTCTGGTTTAGACATTTCAAAGGGCTTCTTTAACTCTGCTCACTTGAAATGCTTCAAAAAACAGCAATCAGCCTAACCATCATAAAGGGAGACTTGAGCTTTCAGAAGCAGTCATGAAGAGAACAAAGCTGTTAACATCTTTCATTAGAGGCTTTGCAGCACTTCCTGCAGCCCCTGCTCTTTTTGGCAGCTAGGCACTGAGATTGGCTTTCTCAAGGCACTCACATAGCTGATGCCAACACTGGGCTGAGTAAGATTCCTCATTACTGATCATGCCCTTATCTCTACAAAGACACAAAGATGAAATAGCTTCAGTATCATATGCTTGCTGTAAGGGCCTCTTCCCTAGCACATCAAAGTTATTGAAATTGCTCACCCTAATTGCATTGAGATTTGGATCTGGTCACATAGAGTTGGCAATTCAAAACATGCTGAGAAATCTTGTCCTGCTGTAAAGGTTATAGGATACAGAAGGTAAGGTAAAGCTACCAAGTCTAAGCTGCAGGCTAAAACATGGCAAGGGGCTTTATTTATTATTTATTTATTAAAGATTGTGGTATAAATCTTCATTGAAGTAATTAGATCATTTGTTTTAAGGAGATGCACAATTCTGATACAAAAAATAAAAGGATGAAGAATCACCAGACTTACTCACAGTTAGTGACCCAAACTGCAAAAAAAATATATATTTTTTGCTTAAATTTGTGCAGACTAATAATGCATGTTTTGATAAAGCCAGTTAATAACTGTGTACTTTTCAAAAGAAATACCTCTGAAGGAAATAAAATTATGAGATAAGAGACTTAGAGCCCGTGTGTAGCTGTAAAGGCTCCTGTTTTGTTCAGTCCATACCACCCCATTGTATTTTGCAGTCTCCCACAAGAACACAACATGTACATGAGCTGACTGGACTGAAGTTCTCGACTGTGTGATGGCCGTGAAATGCCTCACCCTTATCTCATTTTTTGGCTGCTTTCGCCTGCTGAAAAATTCATGGTGGTTCCTTTGAAAGCTGCTCTGTTCCAGTGACTCACTTGGAAATCATGATTTTTCTTGTCTAAATGTTCTATTACAAAAGAGAGAAAAATAAAGATGCTTCACTGTTCTTTCATCTAAGTAGATTTACACAGTTATTATCAGCAGTCGAAATTGTTTTTCAGTAAAGGGACAACTTCAGGGCTTTACCTTTTTTCTTTCTCTGTCAGAAACCTTCCAGAGAAATCTCTTTAGGAAAATTTTTTTCATTCAGGTTTCTGATGTGAGCTTTGTACTACAGAAAGACAAGCTGCTGTGTTTCATGAGTGTTTCACGTAGCCTGGGGGTGGATCAGCCACGCAGCCTGTTAAGGAGCTCAGCTCTCTCTGGCGGCTCTTACATTGGTGTCATCACGCTCAGACCACACCAACTCATCAGTCACAGATGCTGTGTGCTCCCATGCCATAGGACACTTCTACCAAATTTTAGTCCTAGTTGAAGATCAAAAGCTGCCACTATAATGGCCATAGTGAGGCAGCAGGAGAAACAAATGGCAGGATCAATATGCTGCATCCCTCCAAAGGCTGCAGTATATTATACAAAAATCAGGCCACTTCTACAAAGTGAACAATGCCTCATACTATAAAGGAATGCAACTTTCCACCCAGTCATTGTCAATCTGAGCTGAGAGAAAATTCCTGATCTCAAATCATAATGTTGGACAATTAGCTCGATGAGTATAACCAGACTCCTGAGATATAAAATGCAGCAAAATACCTGCACTGAAACACAGCACCAAACCATCACCAATCTCTAGTGAAGGAAAACCTTGTTCCCTACTTTTCCTGAAAACAAATTTTGTAACTGGAGAGAGAAAATATTCTCCTTGATCCCTACCTTTCTTATAGGTCCCCTTTGAGTATTGAAGGGGAGCAATAAGGCTCTCCCCAAAACCTTCTCTTCTCCAGGCTGAACAACTCCAACTCTCTCAGCCTGTTCTCACAGGAGAGGTGTTCCAGCCCTCTGGTCATCTTTGTGGCCTCCTCTGGACTCACTCCAGTAGGTCATCCAACATCCTTTTTATGTTAAGGACCTCAGTATTCCAGGTGGGGTCTCACCAGAAGAGTGTCAAGGGGTGAACCTGCTGGTCCCCCTTTTTTTCAGGCAGCCCAGATTTTTTCTGCCAGCATTCATCCTGCCACTCTGATTTTTGTCTCATTTATTGATCAAACATCTAAGAAACTTAAGTTAGCTTTCAGGTTTTACATCTTGGGTTCACGACTTGCAGACCACCTGAAAGAAACATGATATCCCAAAGAACCTGCTATGTGTCGGGAACTTGCAGTGCAGCAACCTGTCTCAAAGTCTCAAACACCCTAGTTGGAAGAGGACTTTCACGCTTTCCACTCACCAATGAGAAACATCTTGTAGTATTCCCTGGATCATCTGCTGTTTCCCTTTGCATTAGCGAGGGCCTTCACCAGGCCCTTCAGAAAGAGCTCAGAGCCATATTGAACGCTAAGAAGAGAAAAGATGTTTTCCTGAGGGCTTGTTCTACATGAGGACAAGTCTCCACCATAATCGGCAGCAACTGAGAAGGAACCTTCGAATGTCCAGAGTTGAATCAAGTCAACCAGGGATGCAAATTGGTTAGCTTGCCTTGGCCCCAACTTACTATACTCAGTTTTCCAGACCTTTCAGATTTCTTTCTGATTCAACCTGGGAAACTAAACCACCATGTCTTGGTGAAGCTCTGTGTTGGGTCAGTGTTTTGGAGAGAGATCATAGCACTAGGGTGCTCTGTGTCTCCTAAAGAGAAGTATACACTTTTCCACCTTCAGTGAATCACCACATCAGTCTCTGATACAGACCTCCCCAGGACTCCTAAATCTGAACACAATATGGGTGAAGCTGAAAGTCACTTCAGAAGACCTCTCAGATTTAGCACTCTTGTATCATAGTACTGAAAAGATTGTTTTCCTAGATTTAATGCCAAATCTTGTACCTTAGCTGAATTTTACAATTTAACCTTTTCTTGCACATCTTTTTCACGATTTCTGTGACTGAAAGCTGCTTTGTTACCTCTGGTGCAAGACCTTTTGCACCAAAGTTTTTCACATTTTCTACAAAAAATATAATTGAAAGAACTTTAGGGAAGAGTGATGCTTCCTAGGTAATAAAATAGAGAAATCCAGCGTATTTCTCTTGTCCACAGAATCCCTTTAGGGTGTGCAGGCAGTCATAACACCAAAAGAATCATTTCACTGCCTTCCATAAACATGCTACCAAGTACTGCCACCACTCCTATTACACCACCACATATTGTTCTAGGCAACCACCACCATGGAAAAGTATCTACTGGGATTTGGAGTCAGTCACAATAACGAAATTCCTCCTTTTTTTGTTCCTGCATTTGAGGTTTGTACTTGCTTGCCTTAGTTTGGAAGCCCAAGGGATTCCTGTTTCCATTTGTTATTCTGGGGAGGATAATATTCTCAGTGACACTGCACTACTTTCCTTCTATTGATTTCTTTTCCATGCACTGGGCAGAACATAATCTTAGGATGAACATTTTGCATATGCCATTCAGTTAGAGCATTAGTTGTTGGAACCAAGATCAGTGATGGACAGAAATATCTGTGTTCCTCTACAGAGCATTGAAATGTGTAGTCTGAGCTAGAGGAATGGTCCCAAAAACATCTGTGGCATGAGGCTCTTCAAGGGCCACAACTACTCTGACTTCTGTGTCCCACAACAGTGGCAAGTAGCAGCCAGTCCAGACTGAAATAAATTAGACACCTGTTCTTTGTCATTGTTTTGTCCTGTGGGAACAAGGGAGGAAGCATCATCAAGGCTGCTCATGTGGAAAAAAAATTTAGCAGGACCAGGGCTTGAGTCAGGATCCAGCTTCTCACTGAGAGCACGATACTCCTGTCAATTTAGCCCCACAAGTAACCCATAACCCCACAGGTAACCCATGGAAAGGAAAAAAGGGACATCTTATCTCACTTTCTTTCCCTCTGTAAGTGAGCAGATAAATTTCATTTCTCTTTCTTCATGCAGTCTCTCCTCCTGATTTAAATACTTGCACTCTAAAAATCCCCACTAGAACAAAATCTCCACTTTAATTCAGCTTGGACTACAAACTCCTAAATAATGTTAGTTGAATTCTTCTCGGTAACATTGATTTGGCACTGGAGTGATGTCAATCAAAGAGGAAAAGTAATCTCACTTACTTTATTATTGCTGCATACTTGATTCTCTCCAGTTTATCCTTTTGCAATAATGAAGAGATCTTTCACGTGATTACTAGCTAGCATAACTAAGTTACACAGGTATTCATCACATAAATGTCCTTGCTATGAAATTCCACACACAAAAGAGAAGGTATAGCAAAAGCTCATTTGGAAAAGCAAATATTCCATATTGGTATATTCATTAATGACTGCCTAATAGTCAAATTCTTGGCATATTATTGCTGCAATTTTTCCCAGCAAGACACAGAAATTGCTTGGCAAAGCAATCAACAAAGCTCATAAGCATATGTCTGAAATAGACACTATAAGTTAGTCATATGGTCAAATGCTTTGCTGAACTGGGAGCTCTGCATTATGCAGTGGCTGCTTCTAGAAGTATGGCCCACTAAAAAGTACAGACTGACAGACAAGGAAGTGTAGGGTTGACAAAATGAAAAGCAAACTTGAAATGTCTACCTCTGCTTTAGATGATACATAATCTTAGTGACTTAATGAAGAAAGAATTTAAATAAAAAATAAAATTATTTGACTAGTTGGGACTTATCCACAGCCCATAATCATGGAAGGACATCCATGGAAAACAGGCAGAGGCCACACAGATAGAAAAAGTGTGGAGGGAGGCAAAAGTGATTTTTGGGAGATGAGGACAATTGATGTATCAAAGCTGATGCCACCGGCAAACCATAAAGGACAGTTGCTGTAAGAAGATGAGAGAACTACAATACTGAAAAAGGAGAACATTTAAGTCAGATGGAATGAAACAGTAAATACTTAAATTAACTACATCCAACAGTTCTGATTTGACCTCCTGTAAGCACAGTTTGACATAAACATGCTGTCATCCTAGCAGTGAATGAGAGAAATCTGTCTCCATCTCATTCCACAGCTTGTCTGTCACCTCTATGTAATCATCTCTACATGGTTTGTTAACTTCTACAAAAAGGCATTTTGCTCCATTTCCATATACACATCTACTTTTTAATTCTATTCTTCTATGCATTACTAAAAACTGACTATTTACTCTACCAACCTAGCCTGAAATGCTATTATCACAACAGTTTATGAAGTGATTTTCCAAATAAAAGAGAGACAGAGACTTCTGAAAACACTTTAAGGACTATAGTTCCATGAAACCTGAAGTCTCAGGATAACAGAGCAATAAGGCACTGATCGGAAGATTCTTCTGCACTTTCTGATAGGGGGTGCCAGAAAGAAAGAAATTAACTCTAAAATAGCTTTTAATGTCAATGTACTTTTCCAAGAAAACAAACATTGTGTTCAACACAAAGTGTAGGATGTGCAGGTTTGTAGTGGATGTCAACTTTTTGTTGACATGCAAGGAAAGAACTCAGTAAACATCAGCATCTAATCATGCTATTTTACAGTAACAAAGTTCCTGCTATTACGGCTCCCCTGACAGAGATGCATTACAAGAAAGAAAATTATCATCTCTAGAAAAGATAATAACAAGGGAGAGGACTGATTTTGTTGAAATGTATTTTCTGTTTTGGGATGCATGTGTTATTAATCATCACTGCACAGGGAAATGACTTCTCCCATTCCAAGAAATGAAAACTAAATTTAAAACAGAGTGGGCTCAGATTTTTATCCTAAACACAGAAATCAAACAAGAAGGTGTCTCCTCTGCCTTCAGTATAGTCTTTCTGTATTTAAGCAGGTATAAATGAGATCAGCGTATGATAACCTTTCAGATACCTACAAGAAAAACACTCAAATAGCAAAACACCATTTCCAGACAATTTCAGTAAGTACATTGTGCTGGTAATTTAATGACTAATTGCAAAATCTATTATCTTGAGATGAAAAGATTTTGGAAGACTTAAGATCAGATTTCAACTTCAAAAAACACAGGAAACAAAAGAGAACAATAAACTAAATACTGGAAATCACATGCATGACTGAAAATCCTGCAATAGAAACTGCCGTAACTTCCATATACATTGATATGATTAAAAACAATTACACAATATGCTCTGTATCAAATGTGAATTAGAAAATTTCAGAGAACTATTGCAAATTAAAAGGACAAAGAAGCATCAACTTGCGTTGCCAAAATTGAACAGAAAATGACTAGGAGGCCACAGCAGTAATGCTTACCAGACAAGACAGCAACACCTAGACAAAGCTTAGGAGGTCACCATCTTCAAGAACCAACCATTAGAACTGCCAGGTGTATGAGGCTTCTGAGGCACTAAAATGTTTATGGCAACTTATTCAGCAGTGTACACCTAAAGGAGTAGGGGGACAACAACCCAGAAAAATGTGGAGAGCAAACTATTATTTTAGATATGAAAGAGCTTCAAAATATTGTTACATGGACCCAGGCTGTGTGAGCAACCTATGGTTACACAGTGAGAAAAAATGGTAACTCTCACTGAGTAAAATTTGCCTCTGTAGAAAAGGCCAGTTTTGAAGACTCAAGTGGGACTTAAATAATGCAAAAACCTTATGATGCCTCTTCTTCATGGACTAAATTTAGCCTCCTGCGCTTACCTTAATGACTAGAAGGAGAAATAGAATATTTGAAGCAAGAAGAATCGGGCTGAGTAAACTAAGAGTTCTTTTCAAACAAGCTTCTGGGCCAAAGGTTGGTGTTGGACTCAATGATCCTTGGGAATCCCTTCCAAATCTGGATATTCTATGATTCTAGGTTTCATGCACATTTTGGTAAGTTTGGAATCTTTTATCTCAGTCTCTGAAATGAAAATAATTTCCAATTTTCCAAACTGTACATGAGAGCTTAAAGTGCCCTGAAGGCATAGAAACATGTAAACCCTTAGCTTATCTGAGAAAAGAGAGTAGTCAGTGAAATACTAGAAACCTATGAGACATTAGTGGTGTTGGCATAGAAAGACATATGTAAACTGACAGCACAAACTCAAAATATTAATACCCAAGCAAAATGATCTATGCACAACTGTATGTACAAGAAAAAGCCAAGTAATTGCTTTGCAAAGAATGGTAAAATATGGTGCAATGGAGAGAATCAAATGATAAACACTTAAAAGGAAAGAAAAGTTATGAGATGAACCTGTTGGTGCCTCCATTTTCTTCTGATCTTGTTGACCCGCTTTTAGTCATGTATACAGCTTATGTACTCACCTTATCCTTCGTAATATATCACTGAATTAACTTAATCATGCCAGTGCTTTGGAGTGAGAAAGCTGAGGATGATAGCAGATCAGTTGTGTAGGTAAGGAGAGGTTATGTACCAGATAAATCAAAAAGAACACAGGCACCTGGCACAAAGAAAGTATACCTGATTTTGAATGAAGTTAGCATACCCCTACCTAACGGGAACATGAAGCAGATTCCAGAACCACTCTTAACTACACTACTACCAGAGGGTGACAAGTTTCACATGGGACCAACATTTAAACATACGCAGATAATAAGAGCAGGAAAGGTCTTCTGCACATGCAAATCTTACCTCTATGTAATAGACTCCAGGTTAGTCATCCTGCAGTAAACTCTAATGAGTCAGGATTATAATCAGACAAGCAGGCCAAAGTGGGCCATTTACATCTTTTAAGAAAATCAAATGCAATCTCTCAGCCATTCAGGTCAACTGGAGCCAGTGTGGGAGGCAGTGGGAAGGGCAGAAGTGAGACTGTATGACAGAGGTGAACTGAGAAGTTTGTGTGCAGAAAAAATACAATGGGGAACCTTCAATGCTCCTCACTCCTATGGACTGACACATGCGGGAAAGCACAAGATTCCTCCCACTTCTTTCTACTCCAGCCCCTTCATTACCATCTGATGCCTCCCACAGCCATAATACCACCTCCATAGGACCCTACACCTATTATTCTGATCTCAGAGGCTTCTTTGAAACACCTCCTCCCACATTCACCATGGGTGAGAAGGGTACGGGTATCCTTCTCTTAGTCTCCACAATGAACAGGAGAAAACCAGAAGGAAAAGACTAACATGAGAAAAGTGCAAGCATCTCTAGTCCAAACAGTCAAGGAAGACAAAGTGAACATGGGAAGACTCTGTAGAAGAGAAACCAAAAGGAGAGGCAAAGTCCAGAGAAGGCTGGCAAAAGAACCAGAAGAGAAATCCATCTCTCCTAAAACTGATGCAGTACCAAGCTCAAATCTTCCTTTCATTACTTTAGATTTGATACAAGGAAAATTAGTATGCATTTAACAATCAGCATTGAGCAGATAGTTCAGCCATGTTTTAAAAGCCTTTCTAATTTCCTATCTTTATCTGATTTCCTACCTCTAATATCAGATACTTACTGAGATCTACTTTTTTCCTTGCTGTGCTTCTCTGTCCACATATTTATCATGTATAAGAACCAGTATTTTACTAAACTATCAGTATTTACTGTTTTTTTTCTAATATTGTCTTTTCTCTTTACCTTATATTCATGCTTTTCTAGTCTCACTATGTGAAAGCAAAACCAAAATTAGTATCCACAGACAAACTGAGGTGCAATTCATGAATACAAACTGAGAGAAGTATAAGCTCTGCTGTTATGCATGACATTCATTCCTCCCTTAATTAATGCCTCTTATTCCCTTGATATTGCTTTGTCCATTGATAATTTCTCAAAACAGCTCATTATTTTAGCCAACTGATTATATTCTTTCTTTATAAAAGGCATTTATTATTCAACATCTTAAGAATTATTTCTACAGCCTCAGTGTAGAGACAAGATGTTTTGCTCTTGTTCTTTCTGAAAGACTTTTATTTTAATAAAGTCAAAATATAATTACAGTCTTTTATGTAAATATCAACATAAATTCTGGATCGTAAATACAACGTTCTCCATTTAGCCAGTTAAGTGCTTCTGTGTTCCCCAATACTTTTGTCTTTGACCATCTCACATTTCTTAATGTATTTTCATAGGGCCCAGCTATTTGCGTGGATAGAGAACTGAAGCAAGGATGGAGATTTTGGGGCATGGCTTCATCTAAAGAATAAACAGATCCAGATTTGCAGTACTGATGGAGAGGTTGAGTTTGTCTCTCCACATGCCCAGCCCAGCATGTTCTCAGGTTCCTTGTGCAGGCACCAGCTCTTACACAGAAGTGCTGTCAGCCAGGCTCACCAGTCACAGAACTACAGCTGCTTTTCTATGGGCATCAGGCCTGATAAAACCTTTTGCTGCATAAAACAACTATGGGGCTTTGAGCAACCTGG